>VACF01000737.1:0-277468 GCA_006891605.1 Pleurozium schreberi | reverse complement strand
TGACTACATATAGCACTGACCTCATCAATTGAGAGCATAAAAGCAAGAACCTCTCCAATCTTTGATTGCATTTCTTTACTCCCATACAAACGTTGCCAGCTCCCACATTCATGGTTCAAATGTTGAATTTTATTTGTTGTATTAGGTAAAATAATGCTTCTCACCAACCTCAAGGTTCTTTTCAAGCGGACTTCTTTTGGAGCTAACGTATATAAGTCCCTCCATGGCCTTGGAATATATCAATAACCTTACGGATTTTTTTACCATTTTCTGTATCTGTAAATCACACCACTTTAAAATTGCTTTCATACTCCTCAACTCTAATGATATGGACTTAATACTTTCTATATGCTTCTCTTTTAAAGTCTTGTAATCTATCTAGAAGTCAATACCTAATTGAAGCTATGTTTCATCTCTCTTGACATTTTTAGCTTAAAGAAGTCTAAGTTGATTGTTGCACAATGCTATTGTACTTTCTGAATCTGTGTTGAGATTACCGATTTGAGTTTTGAATGTAGAATTCTCTTATAGCATAGTCTTATTATGTCGTTGTATGTTTTGTCGCTTGTAAAGCTCTTTTGCTGTGATTTAAAAAAGCGATCCTTTGTTGCACTTGTACTATAAAGCAATTGGTCTTGCAATACACAATTCTCTTGTAAAACATCATTCAACTTGAATTGAATTGTTGAATCACCAGATCACAAACTTTCTGCGTATCTTAGTGAACCATTTCTTTTGTCTCCAACAAATTCTAATAACTCACTCACTATATGAAAGTTGAGATGCTTTTGAGAGTTAGGATGATGTGGATAGATAGACCCATCAACCTACAAATCTATATTTGTAGAACTCTGAGAGCAATGTAATGGAAAATCTAATTTTGGAGTTTGTTCGTGTAGAGGAAGGCTTCAATGCACTACTAGTGCGTACTTTTGAGCAATTGAAGCAAACAATTTTAACCATGGTTTGCCATACTTCTTAATTGGAGTTCTTCACATTTTTGACCTTTGATCCACTTCTATACAAGATTTGCGTCAACAAGAGTCAAAAAAATTTCACGCTATACTGTTTCAATTGAACATACATGTCAGCAAGATTTGATTCAATGGCCTTACAGAGACTCAATTTGCAAAACCAATCCTATTGCAACAAGTTCTTTGTGTCAGTAGTGATCCAATAGCCAAATACACTCACTTCAAGGGGCACAATGCAAAAGTGGCCAATTTTCCAAACACCAAGACAATAGAGGAAATGCAACATACGTCCAAGATGATGTCGGCTTCTTGATGGTGAACTTCCGACACAATTTGCCACGCATGTCTGAGCCATTCATTTTCTCCAGCCAAGCAACACAAGTCTTCTTTTCCGATGTGGTCCAAAAACCAGGGTGGAAAGTTGTCCTTCAAAAAGAAGCTCGTGCCAAGAGGGAGGTAGTAGACACTTCCAATGTATTCATAACCACCACAGTGGAGACGACTGGATTGACAGCTCCTGAAATGTTGCCAAGCCGACCACTAGTGCCTTCCTTGATAGGGGCCACGGAATTGTCTCCTGAGGACAATTTATTAGCAAATGCGCAGTATTAGACAAAATTGCTGTAATCCGGATACTAAAGACTCTTAACAATTATGCCTTCCACAGCAAATTTGCAAAACTGGAATGTATTGCAGTCACACATGGACATTCCAATGTATGTCCCACGCACTRTATCCATTCTCTGATATTTTCAACACCCTAAACCTTCCAGTATTAAGGTCCTGCCCTATCCCTCTTTTGTGCATCTGTTTGTTTAGCATTACTGAATCAGTTATTTTATTGTCATATCGGAGTCATTCACGAAGCTATACAGAGTCAGTGCGGAGTCGCGCATGACTAGTTCACAACTGAGTCCACTGTAATGGTTTGTTTGTGAGGTCCATGTCGCGTCTTCACAGACTTTGGTCGATGAAAACGGTGGGATGAATGGAGTCGGGATCCAAGCTCCTCCAGTCTTCATCCTTCTATTGTTTTTATGACTACATAGCGACTACTGTTTTGTACACGTCACGCTGCCTATGCAATTACAGAGCTCCAATTGTTGCGCAGTCATTTAGGACAATAAGTCATTGTTTAGTTGGTTGTGAAACACCCCATTTTCTTGTAGTGGAATCAAATCTTTTTGCATAGACAAAATATATCATGTAAGAACTAAATTTTTTAGATATTTCAAGTTTTTGTGTTCTTTTGTGTTGCTTGCCCTTTCTTGTTTGGGACTTATTGTGGCATAATATTTTTTCCTAGGCATATATTGCAATAAAAATATGTTCTTGGAGAGCTAATTAGYGCATGTTTTCACAAGAACTTTGGATTGGAGCCCCCCAAAATGGAATGTTTTGATTGGAATTTTGTTTGTTAACATAGATTTCTTCCAATAAAACACTCCATTTCTGTAGACTCAGATCCAAAGTTTATTTTGGTGTAAATACCCCCTATTTTTCCTTCTTGAAAAAAGTTTATGTACATAAATCATGTCCAAATTGAGATGATAGGTGCTTGCCCAAATCTTCAAGAATTATTAATCTGCCTAAGGGACTTTAGAAGTTAAAGACTTGTTCTCCAACAAGATTACCCCTTCAATTTGATTTTGGAAAAGCATGCTTTGGTCTTCAAGTGACTCAATTTGTATGCTTTTCTTTTTTTAGTAGCTTTACAAAGTTTAGATAYTTTACAATAATTTTTATTCATTTGTAGTTGGAAGATGAAGTTGTGTAGGGCTTATTTTGGAATTTTGAGGTTTTTGAAGCTCTCACAAGGTGGGGACAACAATAGTGTTTTGCAATTATATTTTTCTTCCACCACCTTGTCAATTTACAAGCCTAGCAAGCACTATTGGTCTTAGAAAGTAGGCTTGGCATTGGTATAATGACTTGTCATTTGTAAGGCTAAGGTGAGAGCACCTAATATTGCCTCTTTCCATTTGGCACCACCTATTCCAATATATGGAAGGAACAAAGAAGTTTGGAAATTGCCAATGTGTCGTCTATAACCATGACAATCTTTCAAGAGCAAAAAATGAGAATTGAAGCATTAAAGAGAATTGAACCATACTTCAAAAATGGCGGATTAGGCAAAGTCTAATGTTAAGTATAGAGGCCATATAACGTCAACTTTGAAAATTCACCAAATTTTATCTAAGTGAAAAATTTAAGATTAACTTGATTTGGTTTTTTCTTGAGGTCACTTATACCTTGATGAAATAAAAACTGGAATTACACCTTAGAAGCAAAAAAAATTGCCCTTTTGAACGATCCTACCTTTAGCCCTCATGCAAATACGAGTTAATAACATCGTGCTCTACCCATTTGATTTTAACCCCTAAAGATTTGTATATTCAAATTTGAAGTCTTTCCACTAGAAAAAAAAACCTTGTTGCTTTCAACACAATTTACATGACATTGCTGTTTTTTATAACATAAAAATATCAATTTCAACGCAAGCATTAGTTAAATCCTCCATAGGTTTATTATATACGAGTGAATTTCTCTAGTTTTGTTTTTTAAGGATGAAATTATATGTCTATAATATTGGTCATAAAATTCTCAATGTTAAAAAAAAATTCAAATTTTTGTAAATTTTTGAAGAAAAAAATGAAAATTTTTCATATCAAACACAAATCATGTTTTAAAAAATGTAGAATCTTTAAAATAGAAGTACAATATGGCATAGAACATTTTGGTGTAAATAAAATTACCTTGTCACTYGATATTTAGAAACATGGCCACAGATCTTCAACTTCAAACTTCACTAAAATGCTTATTTTAAGGATTTCTTCAAAATTTCTAAAAGGAGTAGAAACTACTTTTTAGTACCATCATTTTGTTACTTTAGAGGAAGGCAAAATTGATCATTTTTAATGCCAAAATCAAGGCTAAAGGAAAACAAGCACAAAGTTTTGAAATAAACTATTGTAGATAATGTACCATTTTTTTAATAAAATATCCCATATAAAATTATAAAACAACTAAAATATCTTGAACTTAACTCAATGATGTGGATATAGCAAAAMTATAGTTGCACRTACAACAWTTACAAATTTAATGAAAAACATCCATTCTTCAATATGCACAAAGCTTAGTTGACCATGATGCGAAGGACACAACCGCCCTTCCAGGGTTAAAGTTCCTAACGATTACGGGCATCACACCCCACTGGAGTACCTTAGTGGTCCTGGAGCAAGCAAGCCCTATTTACGACCTACCCGGGCTGGTAGCTGAAGACGTCGCCGCCAACTGGTTTGTAGAGTTTTAAGGGTAACTGGCGCTACACATAGGCTTTGGCCATCTCCGTTGTTAAGTGCATCCTTTTTAATCGCCCTGCTCCGTAGCTGCGTCCMCTGGGCCAACGTTTAGAGAGATGGTCTAGGTATGAGGGTATAGTGAATGGTCTGAAGGATTTACGATTGGAGTCTTTTGAGGTGGTGGCGGATTTCGTGTCTGAAGCTTGATTTTCTTCTAGGGCTTCAAGGGTTTGAGGATCTGTGGCGGCTTCTGGCATTGCCGCTGTAATGCAGGGATTGGTCTAGAGGTTGGACTAGTGAAATATCAAACCACATTCGTGTGCGTATTGTGCCGTGAGTTTCACGGACAAGAGGCGCGGTGGTTTCCGAGGTGGTCGAATTTTGACTTCTCTTGTGGACGCGGTAAGGTTTCCCTTTTCTGGGGGTGGTGATAGTTCGATTCGTTTGATGATTGTGGCGTTTACGGTTTTTGTCGATCGTGTGGAYAGTGTAGTTTACAGGCTTTCATTTTTTATTTTGTTGTTGTGGAGGGTATTAGTGAAGCTCGTCGACGTGGAATGCCTCTGGATATTAGTTTTGGATCCAAGGACTTGTCTGTATGTTGAAAAGTAAAGTATTTCTGCAGTTACGACTGGACTCCGAGTGGTTGACCATAGTGCTGTCTTGATTTTGTGTCTTCAAAGTTCCAAGTTCCAAGGCACGTCGATTAAGTTTTCAGTGGTTGCCGGAATTTTGGACGTGCTCRAATAAGTCGGACAGCACGTAGGGTTTAGAGGGATTGGGTGGTGAGTATTGTGAGATATTCTATAWTACCTTATCGGAATCACTGCCAACCTGTCTTCAATTCTAGTCAGTTCTTGTTCTGGCGAGTTGACTCAAGTTTCATTTGTGTCTGAAGAATAAATAATATCTGAAAGCGTTTTGTGACGGTTTGCTCAATGTTTTAAGACGAGCGTTCTGATTTGGTCGTCACTCGTACCAATCATACCCTTGCGTATGCTATGACTCTTGGTTTCTTCTTTGCCATACCCCATATTTTGCGTACTGAGTGTCTTCTTTAAAAACCAGTCTTGGACAAATCTTGGACAAGGTTTGGACACAGGTGTGACTGTTATTTGACTTGAAAGGCAGGATCATCCGTAGATTAGTGATCGACGAATTTTWCTTTGACTTCCTTGGCTGGTTTAACTTTGTGTTCAWGCTGTATTTTCATWGAGCAGAGTTGCATTCCAAACTCACTTTATACTGTCTTCGACAGTCAGTCTCTCGTATGCCGACTAGATTGTTCTCTACCCTGTCTCTAGTATATTCCTGCTCATGCACCCCTTTTAGCGGTCAGATTCTCGCCACGCTAATGGAGAACTGTGGATTTTATGAGTACAGTAGTGGATTCAGATTTGGTTTGCAGTCTGGACGCGCATCCTTCATTTGCTAAGATCTGTCGGCATGTATAACGGTTTTTTGTTCTCAATTTCGGTGCTTGAGGTACTTGCAGAAGTTTGAGATATCATTCTGCTTGCTCACTCTTGCATGTTGCGAATTCTGTGATGGAATGGTCATTCATTCATTTTTCAATGATATATTTTTCAAACATTTTCTTGCACCATTGTGATGATTTTACCTTTAATGTGCAGCGAATTCACGGACTACCAGTCGTTGTAGTCTTAGGTGTCTGATTCTATCAAGCTCGAACATTTTTTCAGAGAAAGGGCACATTTGGTTAAGATGCTGGGAGTACGGGACCGGCTTTATATCACCTATTGTGCAGCCGATATTCCAGAGAAGCTGCCACAGTATGTTGCTTCAAATAATCAGTGCTACCCCCGCCTTGGTCGGGAACCTGCAGGTATATGCTTCCATGAGGCGGCTAAGCGTGCTTTAGGTGTTGACAAAGATCCCAAGTTCATTGATGAAGTAATACCCGAGAAGAAGGATAAGGGCGCAGAGTCTCCCTCCGTAGATTCTTACCAATTTAAGGGCAAAAAGAAGTCAGGAGATGGACCCCAGACTCAGGATCATTATGCCCTGTTAGGTCTCAGTCATCTAAGGTTTCTGGCCAGCGACGATCAGATTAGGAAGAGCTATAGAGAGGCTGCTTTAAAACATCACCCTGACAAGCAGGCTTCTCTCCTTCTTACTGAGGAAACAGAGGAAAAGAAGGAGGTCAAGAAAGAGGAGATTGACCGGCACTTTAAAGCGATACAGTTAGCATATGAAGTCCTCATAGAYCCTGTGAAGCGACGAGGTTATGATTCAATTGATGAATTTGACGATGAAATWCCTAGTGATTGTGCCATAGGCGAGTTTTTTAAAGTATTTGGACCAGTTTTTGCACGAAATGGTCGCTGGTCGATTATTCAGCCGGTTCCCACACTTGGCGACAATGACACTGATATGGCCATTGTTGATGATTTCTACGATTTCTGGTGGATCTTTAAGAGCTGGAGAGAATTTCCTCATGCTGATGATTTCGACCTTGAACAAGCTGAAAGTCGCGAGCACAAGCGATGGATGGAGAGGCAGAATGCGAAGTTGCGAGAGAAGGCCAAGAAAGAGGAGAATGCTCGCATAAGGTTGATGACCGAGAATGCCTACAAGAAAGACCCCAGAATTGCTCGCAGAAGGGAGGAGGAAAAAGCCGAGAAATTGCGGAAGAAACAGGCTAAGATTCAGGCCAGGAAGGATAAGGARGAGGAGGTTGCACGAGCCCTGGAGGAGCAAAGGTCACGGAAGGAGGAGGAAGAAAAGAAAGCTGCTGAGGAGGCTTCGGCTCAGAAGAAACAGAAAGAAAAAGATAAGAAGCTGTTGAGGAAAGAGAAAGCTAGGTTACGAGCTGTGGCAGCTGGTGTTGTCTCTAAGAAGGACAGCGGGGTTTCTGATGATGATGTGGAGAACTTCTGCACTTCTTTAGAGATAGCCCTCTTACGAGGCCTGTGTGAGAAGATGGAGGGGATCATTAAGGTTGATGAACAAGCGGAATATCTGAAGAAAGTCATGAGTGGAGCTGAAGTTATTGTTTCTTCCGATTCCGCTGCTGCTTCGACTCCTAGCCGAGTAAACTCCAGTGCATCCCTCTCTAACCTTTATCTGACTTCAACAAAGGCAGAGGTAGGACAAGACCAGACTGAAAACAGCAAGACCTCCGAGGAAATTGCAGAGAAGGGTAAAAAAGATCCCCTCGTCGTTGAAAAGAAGGAAAGGCCTTGGTCGAAGCAGGAGGTGGATCTCTTGAGGAAAGCTGTGGCGAAGTATCCTAAGGGAACCTCTCAGCGTTGGGAAGTCGTCTCCAATTATCTAGGAACACATCGAACTGTGGAAGAAATTCTAAGAGGTGTAAAGACCGTGCTTTTACAGAAGCCAGATTCTTCCAAAGCTTTTGATTCTTTCTTGCAGAAGAGAAAGGTAGGAAATACCGTGATAGACTCGCCTCTTTCAACAAGGGAAGATTTAGCTGGTGATGCCCAAAGTGGGGATACAGCGAGCTCCAAGATAGTTGGTAATGGCACACTAGGTGGTGGGAAAGGCCAGGCAATTGGTTCGAAGCAGAGGAAGGCAACTGCTGTGCCCGTGAATGCTAACAAGATTAAGAACGAAATGGAGTCTCGGGGAGATGAGCAGAAGATCCCTCGAAGTAATGGAGCCGTTGCAAATGGTGGTGGTGTAGAAGGTGATGGTGAAGCATGGTCTGAGGCTCAGGAAGTAGCACTAGTAAAGGCTATCAAGGCTTTCCCGAAGGACACTACCAATAGGTGGGACAGAATTGCCACAGCTGTTCCTGGCAAGAACAAAGCCGAATGCTTCAAGAAATTCGCTGCTTTGAGAGAGAATTTCAGGAGTACCAAGAAAGCTGAATGATGCAGTCGAAGAGGTTTCATGCATATCTATGATTTATAGTTTCTCGAACTTAAATTTTTTGAGTGTTGGACAGGAGCTGCCGTCGAGTAATGAAGACTACCTGRCCGGGAGTGAGTATAATCGCTTACCTTATGATTATTCTTTTAGGTTTTAYTATTATGTGATGGAAACAGCTTTACTTCCCATCTTGAAAGGAAGATGAAAGAGATGCCACTCTTAGTACTGAGTGGACGTGATGACTGGATGTTGTCAGCAAATGTAGTTTTTTCTGATTGTTTTTTAGGTGGTGGATTATTTTACAAGAAGCAGAGTGTAGATTGCATGACGGAACTTTCGCCATCTGATGCAGATTGTTCCCAGAATGCGTTATCACACCCTGTATCTCGGTTAATCGGCATATAGATTACTAGCCATAGGCTTTGCTTAAATATGCACCAGTATTTTAAGGTGAGACCTGATCTAGATGTAACTTCGACTGAAAGATGCAGGGAGTTGGGTAGAATTAAGTTAATACAACAAGATCGCCTGAGCCAAAATGTAGCTTATGAATTGTTAAACAGTTCATTTTCATACTGAAAGATGGATAATTGTCATCCAGTTTTTTTGTGCACAGCTTTATCGATGGTGAACAATTTAAGTCATATTCGCTGGTGGTGGTGGGGTGTCCTACAAATCTGCACWTTGATTATGTGAATTTTAGCACTTATGGCTAATATGTAGTCATGGTGGCTGTTTAGACCCCTAGACCATGACTCGATTTTGGTGTATTGCATTTTAATGTAGTCTKAGTCTTAGTTGCACACATTGTGGAATTGGTGCTCAAAGGGTTGGAATTCATTTGAAAGCTTACCATTGTATGAATTCATTGAACACCTCTAGGTGGCTTCATCTTATGGCAAAAGGTGCACTTGTTATTCCACAAGATTGCCAATGGGAATGTAGCTAGTTTGGAATGAGCAAATAAGATTACCAAAGAAATAAATTACATTCATAAACCTCATGCTTGATAATTGCTTTGGATAAGCATTTCTCCTCACTTCGTAGAACAATATACAAAGACTGATGAACAAGTACTAAGACATAAAAGCAGAAATTTCATTTGCTAGACCAGTCTCTAGGCGGCTAGGCCTGACCATTTACAATAGAAACTATCTCGATCTTTTTGTTGACACAGCTCTCTATGTTGTGGACCTCTCGACTGCTTGCATGCCTTCAGGACATTCCTGATCAATGACCCAAAGAGTAATGAGTCCTTTGGAAACACTCACCCGTGTGAAGATGGACATCTCTGCACTGTAGACAACTCAGATTTGTTTGTGTACTCGAGAAATAGAAACAACACTTTTTACAACTCCGTGTTCGCATAAGAAAATGAACCGCTAGCGTGGAAAGACGATACTGGGACACACAACCTTTGCTCAACATCCAAGGCTTGCACAAAGCCTCTGACATTAGAAGCTGGAAATCAAGTTGGCGCATACGAACTTTGACGAGATGTTCACAAGYTGYCTTATAYARTATGTACGAGTTAACAACGGCAGTATCRACGAGGAAGAAGAACACCYRATGCCACCATTTGTGTCTACGGCTTTGGAACGAGTACAAGCCCTCATCTAATTATGGACGTCAACGCCCYTCATGAATTTAGTAAACCCTWTTAGCATAGGAGAGGTCRYAACTTGCTTCTCTTCATTTCCTCACTTTCTGGGCACAGTAGGCCATTCCTCTCCCAAGCGTGGCAATGGTGTATGGAAAGACGATAACAACATCRCAGCCTTCCTATYRAYCCACACAACAAAGCATAAAGTTYTGSTAKAATGCATTYGCCAAGCCATTGTACCCTGCGACTCYTGGGCGAATAGTTTMTGTTGYGTGAGGGACTTTGGAAGACATACACGGTTACTGTTYAYTGTGCCAGTGAAGTAAGTGTCGAGCACAGCCTTGTKGACTACCAACTTCACRRAAATGAAGTAGTTGTCCRTTACRACGACATGGCCTTGACCATGATGTCCTTGCATTAAAAGCATGATGACTTGGTAACCAGATTTGGCGCTTCCTTCATYRSATCCTGTCCTRCCCACCCATTCTTTYGCACTAGTGTAAATTYGAAAATCATGGACATATTTTTTYTCTGCATCTRCTAGGCACCACACCTTTATTCCCCACTTTGTTTGTTTGTTTGACARGTACTGACGAAACGGACAGTAACTCCTTTTATAGTGCACCATGGATTCATCAATGGTCACCTTCTGATGTAAGTTCCAATTCGGTTGGCATCTATCTTTCATCTCTTGCACTAGCCAAGCAAACTTGGCAAGCTTGCATGCGTTGCTGTTGCCTCCCTCATCTAAAGACCTTGTATCATCCGCAACGTGTAARCACCGCATAATGTCCTAGAAACGAGACTTTGACATAGTTGTGACTATGACRTCGCAATACATGAAGGRAAATTGCTTGTTTCCGTATGCACRATRATTTGGTAATTTCTTGATYCCCATCATCAAGCATATGCCAAGAAAAGCRCCCAACTCAGACGGACACARTCTCCACTAGTATGGCTCGCCCAAAGGTAATTTACTTTTCTGGTCCACTTCACTGGCATACCTGTTCGTCTCCATGTAGATTCTCTCYAGCATTTCGCCGCTCCAGAACCTCTTGAATAAGTGTCATACGCATAAGCTAGGCGTAAGTATCCTCACAACACTGATTACTGTAAGTTGACCCAGAATATTGTCCCAAGAGACTCTAGTATGTCATTGTAAGCTTCAATTATCCGGTTTTACTATTCTTCATCAAATCCTCACTTTTTCCACTCTTTTCCGGATCTTACAATTATCCGGATTGGATTCCGGATTGATATCTTTCCGGTTTTTGGTTATGTCTTCTCCTAATACTTTAGTTTGTGATACCTTTGTTTTAGCATCAGAGGGTCACCTTTGATTGTTTAAAGGTGTAGGGACTAACCGCTTGTTCTCCTCACTCTCTCTTCTCTCCAGAAACCCACAAACACCCACAGAATGATATGTAGTAGTAAGTCAATCCGGAAATACTCTCACAACTATCCGGATGGACTATCCGGGTAGTAGGTCACTTAGAGCCGTCTCCAGCTTTCTTCACTACAATGACATAACAAGAAACACCTAGGACCTGTCTCGAGATTTTCTCTCTAGGAGCTTAGATCGTTCCGGTAACTAGCAAACCTTCTGATGTGGGGGATTTTTTGTTGGCGATCGCTGATCTCCGCACGGAATTGACTAGGTTTTGGAATTGCACTCTCACCACCTACCCACCGGATTACCGTTCCGGTAATTTAAAGACACCGCTCTCAAGACCTCCTTTACAACTCTTCACCTCAGTATAAACGTTCTTACATAGGCAGATCCCAAATCCTCCAGTTCCGGATTCCCCCTCTCCTCACTTCCGTCTCATCCATCCATACTCAAGTGGATTATACAAGTCAAAACACTCACACTGATGGTTTCAGATTAACATCAAAAGAAGAACAAATGGATACTAAAAAATGCTAGGATGGAATGGGAGGGCAATAAACTGACCGCCCTTAGAAATCAAAATCAAAAACAGAAAATCAGCCGCTCGGAAACCCAGGCGGCCGATGAAATGACCCGCCAAGATCCCCCGAAGATCAAACTCAAAGCCTAAAAATAAGAATCCGGATCCGTGCCCAAGCTCAGAAACCCATTCCGGATCTAAAACAAAGTCCGGACCTAAACGGAAAACTAAAACTAAACATTTGCCTATTATCCCTTCTTCAATTTCTTCGACGCGCCCCCGATGTACCCCGAAAGAAACTTGATTGAGATTTTCGCTGGAGCCGTTTCCGGTGTCAAACCTGGAGTTGTCCTCACCGTTGCCCGATTCAAAATTTTCCGGTTTACGGGTGGTGGCAAGTCTTCGATATCCGTATCATTGCCAGAGTTGAACTCGTCCTCATCCAACTTGCTGATGATCCGGAGGTCATCCTCCTCTTTTTCTTCATCGTTCAAAGGCTCGATCTGGAGTGGCAGTTTTGACTCCTCCAATTTTGGCGAATCTTCCTGCATATAATCGAACTTCTTCGGATGGTCCTTCACTGGATTCAACTTCCCTAGCCGTAGGTTGGGTCGGCTCCTTAAACTTGTCGCTCTGTCCCGGACTGCCACCTGGAGGTTTGAGCGGAAGGGTACTTCTGGATAAGGCCTGAAGAGACTTCCCTTTTTGTTTCCGGTCCAGCTCGACACTCACCCTCGTGCTCGCCTGACTAGGCGTACTATCCTTCTCCTCCTCCACCACGTGGGATAATAGCTCCCTCAGCCTTTGCGGCTCCTTGCCATGTATCTTCTACTGTGGAGTCTACCTCTCCACCGTTACCATTCTGAGATTAGTGTAAACATCCGGAACTTCTAGAAACTCGGAAAAATCCAACGGCCTGTTGGGGTCCATCCGGTCCAGCAACTGCCGCATTTTCGTCAAGGATAGCTCCATCTGGGAAGAGAAATCAATCAAGATGGTGAGCACCTTCGATCCGGTCACTAGGGCTTCCTTGGCGATGCGGGAGCAGAATAGTGCAGCCCGGTTAATGGTGTCTGCTGGTTCCGCCACCAGCCGGGATGATTCCTTCACCAAGTGGAGCGCCTCCTTCTCTCTATTGGGTGGACATGAGGTAATAGGAGCCAAAGTCAACATCCAATGGGTGCTTTATATGACTGCTTTTAACTAGGACTTGGATGAGCTGTAGCCACAGTTAATGTGGAGTACGCGCAGTTAATGTGTAGCGCCACATTTGGAACTCCCTAACAACAAGCCCTGGAACTCTCCGACAAGAAGCTAACGGTTTCTTTTTCAATTCTCTCGCGCAGGTCCTGCTTACATTTTCCAAATCGGGTGTTTGCGCGGTTTTCGTGTTTTGCCCAAGTGGCGCTCAAACTCTCGCTGGAGGTACTGAGATGTGTTGAACTTGAGATGTGTTGAACTTCAGAATTTTGTAAAGCTTGTGTAGGTTTGGCTTGCAGCGCGTGGTTACGGTTGAATTATGGAGCTTCAGTGGCTTAGTCTGCAGTTGTGGATCATCACCGCAGTGGCGGATCAATTTTGAGCTTGTTTTTGGATAATTTATTCTTGATGTTTCTACCTGGAAGTTTTGCTGTCGACTCACTAGGTTTAGGGGCTACTTTAAGTGTGTCTTTGCAGTGTATCACTTTCAGTGACTTCTTCAATCACGTGATTTGAGGGCATCGGTTTGCTTTCTGCATTGAAGTTTAGCACTTAGGGTTTACGGTACTGTAAAATGGAGTCAAAGTTTGTGCAGGGAGAGTCCTCGAAACTGTCGAGAGAGAAGAGAGGATCATTTGACAAGAAGCCAAAGTCTGTGAAAGCCCCTCAGTCTGTTTCAGAGTTGCTTCTAGAGTTAGCAGCCCTTAAACAACAGACAACTGATTTTTTTGTGAATGAGAGAGGTTTACATGGACGGGGTCTAAACCCAAAACACTCTGCTGATATGGCTTGTGTGACCCCTAAGAAAATCAAGGAAGTCTGGGGAAAGTGTTCAACGTTTAAGACAACCAACTGTACACTGAGTCCAAAAAGTAGGGTAGAGCTTCTCCAATTGTGTGCAAAAATTTATGGGAAGGTTGAGATTACAAATAATGAGTTCATGGCTTGGGTGGTCAAAGGCTACRTTGCGGAATCGATGGGTTTTGAAGTRAACTGGGCAGCCGCTGCTGCATCGACAAACCAACTTYTTGTCARCCRATTAGAGGGGGAACTTTTGAGGCAAGATTTAACTTTGGAGGAGGCTGCTGCCTTAGAGCAGCTGGTGCCTTACGCTATTGCGAAGCCTTCCGTTTCTCACTCAAAGGCCAGTGCAAGGACCAACGGTTTGGGGTTACAACCGGTGGAATCGAAGTTGCTCTTTGGAAAATTGAAGTTTGCTCCCGTATTGGTAGCGGAGGTTGTTCAAGCAGAAGAGGTGTTGCTTCTTGAAGGCGAGCTGTTGACAAATACAGAGAGTAAAGAGAGGGTTTTGAATTCTTCAAAGACCAATATTGCGGAGAGAATTATTGGATTCAAGTTTGGGATGGACGATAGAAACGCCGATGCAAAGGAG
Organism: Pleurozium schreberi; assembly: GCA_006891605.1. Lineage (NCBI taxonomy): Eukaryota > Viridiplantae > Streptophyta > Bryopsida > Hypnales > Hylocomiaceae > Pleurozium > Pleurozium schreberi. The sequence continues at coordinate 263,234 of VACF01000737.1, read as the reverse complement.
GCGGCTGAGAACGTGACARCGTTGGAGGAAGGGTTGAAGCAGATTGGGCTTCTAATCTCGGCATTAAAGACAAATGTGAGTTATTTTCAAAAATCTTTGGTCTCAAGGTGACAATCTGGACTGGTACACGTTGGGTTCTTTGATCAGTTTAGGGTTGGTTGGGATTACGGGTCTGAGTTTGGAGTAGACTATCTTTCAATGATCTGCATGGGATTACGGTTCAGGGTTTAGGGTGCACAATCTTTGAGGAAGACTGCTCTGTTAGGAATTAGATTTTCAGATTTCGGATGCACATGGTTGCTTAGGCTATGATTCGGTAGGCTAAGTTGAAGGTCATACTACTCATTCTATCTTTTTTTTTTTATGAATGCAGTGGAAGTGGAACCATATCGTTAAGGAATTGAGGACTTCTGCATCTTGAGATGTGAAACTGCTTTCTTGTGCACCTCAGGAGTTTGGAGTATTAGGGTAACGTAGGGTTGCGGTTGAATGCAGTGATCTCAACATATTCAACATGTTCAATAGCTCTGTGAAGTCATTTGAGTTTGAAAATTTTCGCTTTTTCTCAAAACAGGTGCAGGAATTTAGAGACAACCTCGATGAAGGCAATGATGAATTCACTATTGGATTAGAGAAGTTAGAGAAGTTGAGGTTAGAGCAAGAAGAGCAATCTAAAAAGCTGGAGTTTGCTAACTTCACTTTAAAAGACGCTCAAAGAAGGGCCAAAAAAGCAAGAGAACTTCATGTTGATGCTACTTTGGACATGTGGAAGTTTGAGGCTGACATTGCAGTGGTGAAGAGAGAGTTGGAAGAGGTGCGACGATACAAGGATGCAGTTGCAGATCACATTCGAATGATGCAACAGGGAGGAGGATTGAGTTGCCGGCCAAAACCTTGCTTGCATCCTCATTTACCGGATGAAGGTGGAACTGTGTTTGAATTGGAAGCTTGTTCATTTTGTAACCGGTGGTACACGGAGTTTGATGTTGTTATGGCAAGCTGCAAGCATTTTTATCATCCATTCTGCATTGCCAAGGTTGCAGAGACTCAGAATGATTGTGGATACTCACTTTTTTTGTGCTTGGGTGCTGGGTACTGACTTTTTTTGTGCTTGCATGCTGGGTATTCAGGCGTGTGTGCTTGGGTGGTGGATACTCACTTTTTTTGTGCTTGGGTGCGTGACATTCTGGCGTCAAGGGTTGGGTGCTGGGTACTCAGTTGTTCTATGCTTGGGGACTAGATGCCCACGCGTTTGTACTTGGATTTATGAATACTCAGGAATTCTTTTTTTAGTACTGGAATGTGTTCTTCAGATTCTAATAAGGATACACAACAAGTTCAGGTGATGGAATTAGCAGTTCTGAGTTACTCGATATGCTTAGACCGGATTTCAGTGTTTTTTACAGCAATGGATCAGATGTGAGATCTCCACATTAGCCAAAGCATAAACCTGAGCTGCTTGAGTACTTTGGGGCAGCATGATTGGGCCCCAATTATCATATTGGTTTTGTAGGCTGCTTGGAGATATAAGTACTTTGGAGGCACTTCTTTGCAACTCCTGATTTATTCATTCTGTGATTCTGTCTTTTGTTTATAGGGTCGCRATCTAGGGGGAAACAATCTGATAGTGGATCGTCCGGATCAATCTATGAAGTGCAGCCTACAATCCCTTGCATTTCAGGTAGCAGATTGAAGGATGCCACGCCATTACATGAAGATAATTTGCAGCGAGAAACAAAAGCAGGTCCTTATGGTGACGGTGTTGATGAAGTAGACTCCCCAGCAAAGAAGGCAGCAGGTGGTACAAGCGATGATGCAGTAAATCCGGACTTAGCAATAATGTTTGAGTCGAAGGATATTGATTCACTACTGTGCCGTAGTGAAGAGGCGGGTGAGTTTGGGTTTGCGAGAAACTGATTTGCAAAGGATAGCAATTATCTAAATTATAGTGTTTGTACGTAATGTCTGAATTGYTCTTGAAAAGCGTCTTCTTTAAGTGTCTGAATTCCTCCTGTTGGCTTTTTCAGCACAAATTTTCACCCGACTGGATCCTGTATCCACAGCCATGGAGGGTATGTTGATTGCAGCGAGTCTACGGGAGGCTAGTCCAGCCAGTCCAGCCAGTCCAGCAGAGGGTATGGTGATTGTAGTGAGTCTACGGGAGGCGAGTCCACCCAGTCCAACAGAGGGTACAAGTATTGAAATATATTCTCTCAATGTGAAGAGGTCTTGTGATCTGTGTATAGATGATTCTAGCATAAGGAAGAAGGTTAGCAAATCATGTGCATCCAACCAGAGTAGTGATGTGTATAAAGCCACAAGAATGTTTAGACGATCTCCTTCAAAGAATGGAAGTTCTCGTAGACATGAATGTAGGAAAGGAGACGTAGAGCCAGAAATCATTGGTTTAGAGGTTGGAACAATACAGAAGGTGGTAACTAGGAGCAGGGTAAAGAACAATTGATTTCCATTTTGCACTTGGAAATGGCGGGACTTATAAATATAGTGCAACTGCTCTTTTGTTATGCATGATTAAATTTGTTGTGTGAGATATATAAAGAATTCATCAATCTGTGGTAAATGACTGCAAATTGAGGTTGAAAAATGTGGATGACAATTTCTGTCTTCAATGTCAATTTGGGGTTAAGTTAGGTTRTTTGTTTAGTTTGTTATGGTAGGATGTTTTCATCTGTAAATCCCCTAGTCATGTCAGCCCTTAATGGTACAAATTTCTAAGACAAATATTGTAAAAAACTAAGAGTTTAAGGTGGACAAATCAAAGCTTGATTTCATGCCAGCTATTGCAAGAAAGATTTGCTCATTTAATAGTGCTAGTTTTCTAAATGTTTATTCTTTCAAAATTAGCATTTTTAATTGTATACACATGTTTGCAAACTTAATCTCCAAATGCCCGGTTTTTYCTTGAGTTTCTCAAAGTTCTTTCAAAACTAAAGAAATAGGCAAGGCCTTCCTAAATTTTGTTTGAATTATGTTTGTATGGTCTTGAACCATAGGTGCTATGTATCACTTTGGATAAAAACAGAACATGAACTAGCCTTACCACTTTTTTGCAAAATGAGCAAGCAAATGTTACCAATTTATACTTTGTACTATAGACTTGCCTTCAGCTTTATTGGTATTAGCTGGATTTGTAACAAGATTCTTAATYCCCTTAGCTTGTATCTTGTTGCTAACATCTGAATAAACTATGAATTTGCAAGTGCTCAAAAGAGGGGGACCAAAATTGAACCTTAAGWATTCAAGTTCAATGGATTATCATTTTTGGCAAGAATTAAATTATTTGATTTCTAATGCTTGATGTCTAATTCTACATGATGTTTAATTGAAGTCTCGTCTCAAAACAAAATGAGATGCAATAAATAATAATTTTCACAATTTGTCAAACTTTCAATAATTCCTTTACTTATATGACTTTGAGAGTCAAACTTGCATTTTTTTATCTAATGATGTCCCCAAACGGGTTCATGATAATCTCTAAATTATTTATGCCAATTCTAACAATGTACCTTGCATTTCCAAAAGTCTTGAATTTTAAGGAAGTATGAAAAATCTCCTTACTAAGAAAACTTGGCTAAAAAAATTAGATTTGAATTTTGAAKTTTTATTTTAAGGTAGTAGATAGCCAAATATATATAGAATTTAAATTTCACCTGACACCTAAGTCATGCATTTTAAACAACTCTTTAAACTGATAATCCTGCCAAGATGCTACATAATTATGCAACACAAATGCTTGCAACTTAGGTTTGAGGTAATTGATCAACTCACGAGGAGTTGTTTCTTTATATTCCAAGGTTGAAGCTTTCCTTGGATTTCCTTCCTCCGTTGTCCCAACCACCTTGTATCCGATGCTCTTCCACTTGACAATCTGCTCAGATGTCATTTCCTGAGGACAAATACAAAGCAACTGGATTCCACAATCCACGCATTTACCAATTAAACAATCACGCTTGTGCCACATTGACAGTTCCTCTTTTTTGCACAAAATGGATGTCCAAAGGTTGGTCAACCACTCATACACTTGAAGATGAGCTTTACACATACTACCCAAACCTTCACCACACCCTAAGCTACCACAAAGCATCTCACAATCACACAAACAATGTGAATGAATTCCGTGTACATTAGTCCTCATAATGTCGAGAGCAATCATCAACTCTGTTAATTCCTGGTGGTATCGGCAGCAGCAGGTGTTCCACATTCTCAACCGCTTGACCCACCAGGGCTTAAGGTTCTCAAAAGAAGTCAAGCTACAAACGAGGTCAACGTTTCTGGCCTTGAAAGATGTATAAAATTTGAGCTGCACACCAGCTAATACAAATCAGAGAAATCACATCAACAGTAGAAGCATTCATGTGCGGACATTCACTGCAAGTTCAAGTAGTGTATCCTTCTATGTACCCTAAGCATGCCACCTTCAGTACAAGCAACAACCCAGCATCCTAAGCACCCTGTGCACAAGCAAACCAGCACCCTAAGTACAAGCAATCCAGCACCTTAAGCACTCTAGGAACAAGGAACCAAGCACCCTACGCACTCTAGGAACAAGCAACCCAGCACCCTAAGCACTCTAGGAACAAGGAACCCAGCACCCTAATTACTCTAAGCATAAGCAACCTAGCACCCTAAGCACTCTAAGCACAAGCAACCCAGCACCCTTAAGAACAAGCAACCCAATACCCTAAGCACTCTAAGAATAAGCAACCCAGCACCCTAAGCACTCTAAGAACAAGCAACCCAGCACCCTAAGCACTCTAAGAACAAGCAACCCAGCACCCTAAGCACTCTAAGAACAAGCAATCCAGCACTCTAAGAACAAGCAATCCAGCACCCTAAGTACAAGCAACCCAGCACCATAAGCAAAAACAACCCAACACCCTAAGCACCCTAAGAACAAGCAACCTAGCACCCTAAGCACCCTAAACACCTTAAACCCAACAGCCTAAGAACCCTAGCACACCACTTCATCACAATAACAATATTATCACTTACTAACATTCACTGCAAGCAACAGCAAGGAATATAGTTTCACCACCCAAAGCACAAGCAACACAACACCTTCAGCATAGCAGCAGCAAAAGCATTTGTGTGCTTCTGGGTGCATCCTAAGCACAAGCACAGTGCACAAGTGCACCCTAAGCACCGTGAACAAAACACCTTTAAGCTCAACATTGAGCATCACATCACAACAACAAGAAATACAAGTAATTATAAGGCCATACCTGTGAGCACTGCAGGAAATGGGTTGGATGCGAAATCCATTGTCTTAGAGCTTCATGAAAAATGACAATATCCTTCCGATTTGGAGACACCGTAGTCTCATCAGCCCACCAATGCTCCACTGCGGCCTTCACATTCTCTGCAAGCGAATCGCTCCAAATTACTCTACGATGATGTAGCCAAAAAGCATMCTTAGTACCATCCAACACGAGCCGTCTCCCCTGCGCCTTTGATATGTTTTTCCTGTCCACCCCCAACACAGCAGCCAAACCTCTACCACTCCCAGCCACTGAAGATGAAGCAAAGGTGCACAAGATATCCTTAGCAATAACAATCTTTGATGGTTTCACACCAACCAAGTGTTCTCTCATTCCCTCTCTCACACTAGAAACAACATTGTGTTGCAATTTGATAGTTTCCAAGTTACTAAGGAATGGCGGAATCATGTCTTTCATGTAAGTGTGACCCAGAAATTTCTGCACAGTAAGGTGCTCTAGTAGTCATAGTACTTACAGTATTGGGCGGCAGAAACTCTGTTTCGGCCAAAACGCTACACAAAACAGCTAGTCTTTCTTGCAACTACCCTCACATACATTATTTCACGCTGACCCAACTAAACGTAGAACTTGATTGCCAAATCCAACAACCACTCTCCTTCTGTGTTCTCTGATGCTTCATGAAAATGTGTGGGAAAGACGAACCTCAGCACACTGACTGCTATCGGATTGGCAATAACTTGCGACAAAGCATCGGTGTTGCTTTTGACCTTTACGTATGCTTGTTCTTGCCACTGCAGGCATGTAGAACGTGGTTCGCAAACGTCAAGCATAGGGAGGTGTTTGCTGTCGCCGACACCTAGGGCCGTTGTCAACGATAGTTGCATAGAGTGACAGAGACATGTGTCTGAAGGCAAGAGTTGAGCAAGTGTTCCTCCTTTACTGTTGCGGCAACGACATTAACGCCCGGTAGAAGCCTTTCTCCTTTCTGCTTCCGTGCTTCTGGGCCGGGCATCGCCGGTGTTGTTGTTGAAGGCAGTGGTTTGGCCGCAGTGTGTGGAGATCGTCTTTGAAGTCGCCAATGGTAGCTATGATCTTCCGTTTCTTGCGTTACATATAACCCATGTAGGACCTCCTTCCAACCATTTGTATTGGAACTTCCTATGGATGGCAATTTGCTACTACTGCGAAGGGGACTTGCCATTTTAAAGATCAGGCCACAACTGCAACCGTAATGCGTTGTTCACAACGTTGCTAAAATCGGCGGGGAGTCCTTCAGGAATGCATTGTTTCCACCCTAGAATTCTCGCCGCATGATATTGGAAGAGGAAGCAAAGTCCCTGGGGAGAGTCGGTCCTCTTCAAACCCTTCCGCACAACTCTGTGAAGAAGGTGCCACTTATCTAGCAGTCTCAGGATGCGTCGTTCTTGACTATCGGACGCACCAACATTACGTGCCCACTTTTGGATAGCTACTACGCCGTCCAATGATAAGTTTGTCTGGTCAGTCGAATGAGGCATGTTCTGAGCATTGTATCTAGCAAAACTCTTGTCTATTTGTTTAGCTCACGATAGGAATTGAAGYAAGCAGTTCACTAAGGGAATTATGAACTGACCTACTGTCAAAAACTTCTTGTGGACGATGGCAAGAAATCTACATTGATAGAGAAAGGCAGAGCTGTAGAAGATAGAGAGGAGGAGTCGTGAAGAGGTGTGAATGCTTGATTCATGACTATGTTGTTGCAAATATCGAGTTAAACAAATTGCAAGAGCTCTTGCAAACAATCTATTGGTCTTTTGTTCTTGCTTGTCCGTTCTATTGAAATTCTTGAATTCATTGTGTGTTGTGTTCTTCTTGCAGAAGACGGTTACTAGAAGGGCTCATTATTGGYGTCMTCTTTCAGCAGMAATTACTTCCTCCCAACTCTACGCATTCTGAYRTGAACCTAAGAAATTGTRGGACCCRATTTAASAAGTTTCAAAGAGGTCCTCAAATTTCTCAATCCCTATACAAGATGAAAGCAACGCACTATAGACTAGTTGCAGAAGACGCAAAAGATTGAGGCATTCATGTGCAATTGCCGCTTCACGGCGTTGTGAATCAATCGCCATTGCTTAGTTACAGTGCTACAATAATTCCTACTATCGGGCTTTTGACATCTGGCATTGCAYTGTTCTGACAATTCAGGGAAGCCATGCTTGAAGTGAATACTGTCAAACGTTATGTTTTTATTTTCAATATGGAAGGAAAACTTCATCCACCTTCTCGTACCAACCTACCCCAAGAGGCTCCTTCGCCTGTTTTCATTTTGTTTGAATGTATTATGGCTACAGGCAAGGGCAAGGTAGAAGTATGCTAGATTCAAGCATTTTTGGCAAAAACCAGTAGTACTCTTTACAACTCTGAGTACTGAAAAGTACTTTTTGTACTTCTGTGCATGTAATCTTGGCCGTTGGTTTAGATTCGTCAGAGTTTTAATATTCTTGAGCTCTTGGCCAATGGGGTGGCAAGGACCTGCCATTCCGTGGCAGGTTTCATTCAATGAACAGGGAAACAAGCTAACTACCGATTTTGAAAGATATGCCGGTTCATAAAATCAGCAGTAACTGATTGGGTTGGTAATGTTCAAGCTGGCTTTCTCGAGAGTTGGCTGTTTGAAGCTATTAATCAGCATCCAAGGCTCCCAAGTCCCAACTCGTCAGAATTTTTTAAATGAGCCCTCCCCCATGTTTTGGAGGCAATTTTTCTCTAAGGTTTTTCAAATTACTTAAGAAAATCTTGGAATGGTTTAGGAGGTAAAGGGTGAAAACTAGATTAAAAAGTGATGTTTATTAATATTGTATTTTGTGAAAGTTCAATATACAAATTAATGTTTCAATACCAGGGTGTAAGTACGTTAGCCCCATGCAATTTTGGCTCTCCATTTTTGCAATTTTATTTGCTCTCTTGTTTTCTTTAAAAAGAAATCTAGACTTGAACATGGATTAATTTGGTGGATGTGACAGATCTATTGCCACATTATATATGCAGTTATGGACATAAGTAGTCTAGGTCATGGCCAAATCCTATTAATATGTGGGATCAATCTTGAATCTAATTTATGATCCATAGTTTAAAAATTTTAAAAACAAACAACTTTTCTTTAAAAAAGCATAAGTAGCATAGGTCAAAGCCAAAGTGAGTAATATGTGGGATCAATTTTAAGCCTAATTTTTGATCCATAGGTTAAACATTGTTACTTTCTTCCCATTTTTTTTAATAGCTCCCCATTATTTTTTAATAGCTCCCTATTTTTGTTACTTGCTCCCAATTTTTTTTATTTGCTCCATTCAATAGTTTAAATGTAGTAGAAGTACTTTTCATTCACTTGTATCATTAGTACACTTTGCATACTTGTCTGGGGAATGTTTATAGTGCAATTGTATTATAAGTACATTTCTAAGTACACTGGTACTATTAAAACTGCATTTGCTTATTAGTTGATTTGCGGTTTAGTACAACTGTATCCTTTGTGAATATGTGCTTAGTACATTTCAGTTCAAGGTACTTTTAGATTGTGATCCTCCTTGTAATCCTAGTACATTTGTATTTCTTAGTACAATTGGTACACTCCTACTTTGTATTTGAGGTGCTCAGATACTAATCTGAATTGTATTATGGCAGGCTCTTCGCTTAAGTTTGCCATTGACACTAGAGGGTTCGATAGCCCGGTGAAGGGAAAGGGGATGGCTAGCCGAGGGAGAGCCAACGTAGAGGGATTGGCTGAACCTGTTGTTATGGAGTATTTTGATGATGTTAAGAGCGTGAAGGGTTTTGAACCTGATCTAGATTCACGATCAGACTCATCAGAGGACAAAGGAGACGTGAAGATGCCCCGCCTGACTTCGAGCTCGGGCACCCTCATTTTAGCTGGCAACCAACAGAAGGTGGAAGATGTGAATGAGGACGACGTGCACACCAAGGAAGGATTGGCCAATGAGAACGTTGACGTTGAACCTGAGCATCCTATAGAAGAGCGCAAGGACATTTTCAAGCCATTGGATTCAGGTCCAAAGAGTCCCCTGCTTCAAGGGATTGAGTGTAGTGAACCAGCAAGTGCACGTACTGACGGGGTGATGTTGGATTCAGCAAGTAGGACTTCAGAAGAGCGCAACCAACATGATGGTGGCGGACTTCTAGTACCTGAGCGGCCGAGCGTGGAGGGAGGCTTGGTAAGTGCTGTTTCAGTACCTAAGCAGCCGAGCGTGGAGGGAGGCTTGGTGAGTGCTACTTCAGTATCTGAGTAGCCGAGCATGGAAGGAGGCTTGGTGAGTGCTGCTCTAGTACCTGAGCAGCCGAGCGTGGAGGGAGGCTTCGTGAGTGCTGCTTCGGATGGAGACTCTTCACCAAGTACGAGGAAGTCACCTACTCCAGAAATCGTTGAGAAAAGCGCCGTTGTGTCTAAACCAGGGTCGGAGTGCTTGCCACGACGGCGAGGGAAAGACGTGGATACCGAGAGCAAGAAAAATGACATAGAAGGCAATGCCAAGGGTTTGGAGGATAGGGTGCCCCAGGGAGTAGCGGCACTGGATTCCAAACAAGCACCAGCCGAAGAAACAATGGAGGAGGCAGCGGTGAAGGTGGGTGCAGAATCAATGGCTGCACTGCCAAGGTCCCCATTCAAGCTCAAGGCAAGGAGGGTGAATGGTCCGAGCGTCTCGGATGATGATGAGTTGTCCAATGTATCAGCGCTTGAGAATTTGTATTGTCCAAATAAGCGGACTTTTAAGGACTTGTCCGAGCTTACAAGGGAGAAGGTAGAGGTAGAGCATGAAGGTCATAGTCCGGTTAGCGGTAGTGGAAATCTGCCTCCGGAGAGAACGATGTGGACTAGAGCACGTGCTGCAAAGAAAGTGGATGCAGGAGCAGTTACGAAGGTTAAAGGAAAAAAAGGAAAGGGGGAGAAGGTAGGTGCCTCTAAGCAAAGGAGGTGATGGGAACGAAAATAGGTCCCCATCATGGTATCTTTTGTGTTACATTTATTTTTGGTTTCCTTGCATGGAGTTGCATTAGTTTGCACCATGTGGAAGGGTGTATGCGTTATGTATTCTACTGTATACTATTGGAGTGTGAGCAACTCACAATTCTATTTATTGCAAGGCCTTGAACCTTGATTCAAATTTTGGTGAGGCATTTCACCCAAACTAAAATGTTTGCAACGCACCAAGAATGAATTGAAATGCTTCTGATTTTTTGCTAAGTGAAATGATATTGATTGACTTGTATTGTCTGTTTAGAATTAGTACATTTGATAGGCTCAAGCTGAGTTCGCTTATTTACTTGGAATATGACATGGAAAGGCTGTTTGGATGGGGATTATAACCAGGCAGTTACTTGGGGGTATGATGCTTGAGCCTTGTCTAAGGGGCTAGAGAAGCCACCTGTCCATGCTGCTCAATCTGATATTGCTTTAACTCCGTTTCAATGCATGAATTCTAATGGGAAGGTTGGTTGTTTGGATGGGATTATAACCAGGCAATTACTTGGTATGATGATGGAGACTTGTCTAAGGGGCTCGAGAAGACCCCTGTTCATGTTGCTCAATCTGATGTTGCTTTGACTCTTTTTCAGTACATGAATTCCTCTGTTGTTTATGAACAAGCCCAGGTACATCCCACACTTGCAAGCCTCCGCCCTGGGGACTATTGTTCATGTTTAGGCAATTGTGCCCGTGAAGGTTCCAAGTGTGCATGCCAATCCCAGCTTGGAGGCCGAAGTGCATATGAAGGAGGCATCCTGTCTGAAGAATGCTTCGAAAAAGGCATCAGCGGAGATCCCAATTTTTGTAAGCCGGGTGACCGCTGTATCACGGGAGAGGAATTATGCGAGGGTCATGTTCCCCGTATTTCCTTAAGGAGTGCAATGTGAAGTGCAGATGTGGTAGTGACTCTGGCAATCGTGTTGTCCAGCAGGGGATGAAGTTTCGAGTAGAGGGATTTCTTACAACCCTTACTGGATGAGGGATTCGAATAACTGAGTATTTCCCCAGAGGAGCATTTGTATTTGAGCTGACAGGGGAGATTTTGACAACTGCTGAGCTCATTGCTAGAAACTTGCGGGCAGGTGGTGTACTCTCCCATAGTTTGTCACTTGATGCAGATTGGGATACGGAGCAGAAAATGGATGACAACAATGCATTAAGTTTGGATTTCACGCACTTTGGAAATATTGCCAGATTTTTGAACCACAGGTTAGTCATGGAAGCTATTGCCTGTTATTTGGCATGAACTCAAACTTCTTTGTGAGGACATGGCTTTGTTATTTGTTTTAAACTCATACTTCTTTGTAAGGATTGGGCTTTGTACTTGGGCGTTACAGATGTGGGGTTCAAAATGTAGTGGTCTGCAATAGGCTAGCAACTATGACGCATTATTTAATCTCATGTTATTAAATACTTTTTCAATGAGATTAAATATTACTAAATGCTTTTTCAATGTTGGATTTCTATGGGCTGACCCTTGCACTTGGACATTGTAGATGTGGCAACCCAAATCTCTTGGACTTATCTGTCTCAATTGAGAGCGTGGATCGCAGCTTCTATCACGTGGCCTTTTTTACTAATCGCATCATAGAATGTGGAGAGGAATTGACATGGGATTACGGCCTAAATTTCAAAACCAAAGACCGAAGTATGTTTCCTTGCCATTGTTTGAGTAGCATGTGTAGAGACACTCCACTTGCGGACGGCAAATCACCAAAGAAACCAGCTACTATCAGATGACTTGGAACTTACAGTACGAGAGAAGTTTAGTTGTACCATATGTACTGGCGTTAGAACAAATGTACTTTATGTACGAGTACTCCAAAATAATAAATGTCTTTAGATGTACTATATCTATTACTTAGATATACTATAGGTACTATGTAGATGTACTATAGGTACTATTTCTATATTTAATATTGTAATACAAAACTTGAAGTTATAAAGATGTAAAAATTTACATATCAATCAAAGTGGAAAAAACTTGTGTTATTCCTTCTAACCCCAGAGTTGTGAGTTGCTAAAGCAACTTTGTTCCATCCTACTAAAATTTTTTTAAATCAATAGGAACGGTGTATCAGACCAATAGAGCATTTTGCAAATTTGATTAGCGCATCACTTGCATATGGCAGAGGTTCAAAAAGAGACTGAAGTATGAAAGTGAGTTCATAAACTCATGACAATTTATTAAAAGACTTACACTTGTCATATCTACAATCAGCTTGAATGGTTTTCAGTCCTCGAAGTATCTACAAATACTCCAAACTATACTTTGGGTTGCCCCCCAAAATGCGAAACAGCCTTAAGGAATGAGGACATCCCTAGATGACCACGATAGCCTAGTTAATCAGCATTGAATGCCCACCACTCCCGCAAGGCGTCTTCACAAAGCCGTTGTGTTTCGCTAGACATTTTGTACACAGGGGTTTCCTTTACCTTGTGGGAAGCCAGAACCATAGGGAATTTGCAACACCGCACCAAATGAGCCTCAACATGGGCATCCACAGCCCTGTCACAAAGCACGTAGGTATCATCTCCCCGCCCATACTTCTTGTAGTACTTTGCTCATATCACCGCATCTCCAGCTTGAAATACACCGCCCCATGGACAAGTCTTGGACTCCTGCAACACAAATTTCTTGGCTAAACACTGGAGAATGTAATAGTCGACACCATCTTCATTATCTTCCTCTGCAAGTATCATGAAGTTGTTGCTAATGTCGACCAAGTCACCAACCTCCTGCGAAACACCATCGTGCATCCAATTGGCTTCGTCGTCCATCTCATGGATTTGTTGCGCCACTATAGCAGCGCTCGAAGGTTGCAACCTCTGAACCCGCCACTCTTGCACATGTACTGAGTTCTCACACTCAATCCAATCCCCATCTATACATGGGATGCAAAAGCATGACAATTCACGAGTCCTAAGTAGAGTAGGGTCAGTCAAAGAAAAACCCGAAATAGAATAGAGACTTTTGGAGCCTCGTAAAGTGTTACATTTGATGCTAACATCACTATGATCAACATTTGTATCTCCAATCAACCAAAAAACACAAGAAACAGGGGAGGTTCCAGCCCGTGCGTATCAGCTAGGTACTCGTTCTGTGTACTTGGACTCTAGGAAATCCACCACTTCGGCAGCACTCCATAAAGGCCTCAATGGATTTGCGAATTGCTAAGCAGCAAGCGCCCTTTTCACCACAGCCCCTGCACCATCCCATTCACCCTTTCCATCAGCAGATTCAAAGAAATTCTAGTTCATCTTGCAGCCTCCAGTGAGTCCAAGGTACCGTGCAACAAAGTACATTGCAGTTGCACATTTAAATTGTGAACTACAGCCGTCACTGTAAACCCAGTGCTCCTCCGGCGTGAACCCGACATCCCGTAGCCAATCCCAATGGAGCGTTAGGCAATGCTGAACATAAGATGAATCGTGGGCCTTGTCATCAAATATGTAGAAGTGCGTTTGCTTGACGATTTGATCTCCTTCCTACCACATCGTGATGTGAACCAATATGGTCACACTGGTGCTAAAGTAATACAAGCTCTGCACCTTGTTCTGGATGGTAAAACTGTAGTTCTCAGCGTAATCAATGTGAGATACCCCCCCCCTCAGGAACATTCTTCATCATGAGCTGACACTGCTCATCTTGCCACCGTGCTTTGAAATTGTGCGTGATGAACGTGGTCACAGTTTTCTCCATGTAGGATAGAAATTCATGAGCAAGAGTCTCCTTAAAAGCCTCCCAAAGTCGTTTCTTGGCCCTTCTAGTCTGAGCATCGACCCCCACTTGATAGTACTCAAAACCCTTCCACTTCAAGGTAAAGGAATTAGAAGCACAGAACTCAAGAGGACAAATTTTCAGGAGATGAAAACCACACAAATTACAATCTCCCATAAGGCATTCAAGTCTATGCCACATATCAAACTCCCCTTTGGAACAAACGCATGCTTCCCAAATCAAAGTTATCCGCTTAAAAATATGCTCATGTGCACAACAAATCCCTCTTCCATTGCCTATGCACACCACGCAGCGGCAAACACAGTGAATATGCAGCCCTCAAAGTTTGTCCCGGAGATTGCTCAACCCCACCAACATGAAGACCATCTCCACGTGGTAGATGCAGCAACATGTATTCCTCTCCTTCAGTTTGCGCACCCACCACGACTTCAGCCTCTCAAATGCCCTCTGGCGCACACTACATTTCGGGTGAACTTCCTTAAAGCGCAGGAAGAAACATGTCTGCAAAAGTCACAGAGATGCACATCAGGTACAATATGGACCCTCATTTGTAAGCCTTCTACATATCAAATGTACAGAAGATACTAGTTGTAGAAAACGTATCATCACAATGTACATTATTTGAACTAGTTMATGGCAAAGCTCATYGTTAGAAGTACTAAACATCCATTACATTTGACTTCACCACGACCACTCAGAATGCCTAAAGTACAAAGTGCATATGACTACCTATAAAATGTACATGAATGCATAGTTGTACCGAGGACTGCTCTTTAGTCCTCACGGTCTGAAGTACAAAAGACACATTAATGCATAGATGTACTGGTTTTTTATTAAAGTCCTTATAGTCCAATGTAGAAAACATACAAGCAGAGAGTTGTTCCTGGTACAAGAAGTACGCAAAGTATTTCTGAGGGACACATTTATACCTTTATCACTAAAACCACAACGACGAAAGCCCTAAACATGTACATTAGACTCAGACACGCTCTAATAATGTACTTAAATCACTCCAAATACTACATATTTTTTCTGACTATCAAGTGTGTACAAACTTCTAGTTGATGTAATAATACTAATGTACTAGCATGTATCACCAGTTGCAACAATAGTACGAGCTCTGATTCCAAAGTGCAAAACTCCCAAAACAAACTATGTACAACATGCATATTTGTACTTTTGCGTACCTTTTCAAGTATGAACCTTGGTACTTTGCATACATAGTCCAATTGTTGATTATCAAAATTATGTCCCTTTTGTTGCAACTTCTAGCAAACTAGAGCCTTGAATAACAAATAACAGGACTTCAAAACATACAGAATGCCAAACCCATCCCTAAACCCTAGATTCTAACATACATGAGTACACACAAATAATGAACCGGATTCTAACATACCTAAGTATTACACAGATAATGAACCGGATGTGGCTCAACCCATTGCTTCCGACCTTCTCTGTGCTTGATGACGTCCTTTTTGTTTGGTGATACTTTAGTCTGCCCATTCCACCATAGATAAACCTGCTGCTTGATGTACTCAGATAGTCCCGCTTTCTTCTTGCGATGTAAGCGAAGCCCTAAAACCGCATCTTCACGACCTGGGGCATAAACTCTTCTACTCAAAGCACTGTTGATGCTCTCTGGTGATGTATCCAGAACACGTGACAACGTCCTCACTCCAACAATTCCCAAGCTAATTGCTGCATCCAACAAAGCACTCTTCCTTGCCAACAATTCATTGGAGTTAGCCACTTTAACTAATTGCAACTCATACTTGAAGTTCTCCATGAATGCATGAATGGTCTTGGCTTCCTGTGGCAGAGCATAATAATCGGGTAGCAAGGGTGCTACATTGTTATGACGCAATATCCTCTCCATCACATCTTTCCTACTTGATGGACAAAGGCAACATCTCAACTCCTGAACTAAATACTGCGTTACACGAAGGAAGATCTGGTTGGATTCTCTCATGGACAATGAGTCTTCTACCCCAACTTCTGGAGCGGCCGCTGCCAAGACCAACGTCTCCTCCTGCCTTTGTCTCTCTCGTTCTCTCTGACGAGATTTCATTTCTCTCGAGCTCTCAGCTATAGATGTCTGCTGGTCTTCTTGCAAGCGATCAGCAGCGGCCCTAGTTGCTGGACCTGAGCGACCAATGCCCTGTCGCACACGTTGTCTCTTGGTTGTGTTACCCATTCTGGTCACCCAAGCAGACAAACTTGGAATTGTAAGACATACAGAAATCAATCTGAGCACTAGCCAATCGAAGTATGTAGTTCAGAAGTTGTGAAGCTAACACGATCCAAAATTATTGCGTGTGAAGTAAATGCAGCAAGATTAGCGTTTCATGAAACTTTGAAAAGAACTCACCCTAGTAAATCAACAGCAACATCAATTTCTAACCACAATGGAACCACAGCTAGCACAAGGAACTCCATTTGAAAATCGGCAGGAAGAAAGCGAAGGGGTGAACTCAAAGCTAGTACTGGGATTTGATACAGTTGCCTTTGAGCTAGTGAAGAGAGAACACTTCAGGGACTCATCGATTGAGTTGCACCTCTTTAGATAGAAATCAATATTCCCTTGCTTAGAAATTGGGGTTTCCGAAATGTATCTAGAGTCACTAGTCCCACTAATCGAATGTCAACAAAGAGGATCCATCTCAGTGGAAAGACTAACAGTGAAGTACGCTGTAATGAGTTTTTGAACAAGAGCCGCTGAGCGCTGTATAGACATAGACATTGTGCACACCAAATTCAGGAAACATGAGTGCACGCAAATTGTCCCAACCACAACAAAATCCTAATTGGAGTTGCTAGAGCTACAACATCCAATTGTAAGTTGCACAAGAAATCAGCGCCCCCCCTCGAAAAGAGCTAGAGGAGAGAGACGACAGAGAGAGACAGGCTCAGTGGCGGCGCATCGTAAATCCCGCAATAAACAGACCGGCGTCCAAGAAATCTCTGACTTGGCAGATGCGTTGCCATGCATTGAAGACATATTCCTCCTTAGAAGTACAAAAATGTACTAAGAGTACTACTCGTATCAAAAAACTGTAGTAAAGCGCCAAAACTTTCTTAATGGAAAAAAATGTTTTTCTCTGCATTTGACTGGAAGCCAATTTGGAACTAGCAGCCCCCATCAGGAATCTCCAATCCGATTCAAAAAAACTACTTTTCTGCACTTAGTACACTACGCAGAAAAAAACAACCTTATTTCGCGGATTTCTCTCGAATGTAAGCTGTAAACATAAAGTTGAGTCCAAAATCCAAGACACATTTCCTCTTCCTCTTTTTTGTGCAAAAAAAAAAAGGATTTGAACATCCTATGACCAAGATATTTATACTTTTATACAAAATTACACACTGTGACATTTTACTAACAATCCAAAAAGTACAAAATTCTCACACTTTGACTTCGTTACTCAAGGCGCCAATACAATACAAATGATTTACACATAACTATTATCTGTTTTTCCAAAAAAAATGAAGAAAAAATAGCCTCTAAAGCCAAGCAAAAGCAAGCGCAAAGTTGTGTTCTCTTGCAAAATGTCATTGTGACATGAAAAAGTACATGGTCTAGCATACTTACAACCAACAAAATTCAATAATAATTTGAGCATTTCCACTTCTCTGATTTTTCACTTCCTCAGACTTTCACCTGAGCAGGGAATCCTATCCAGACATGACGTGGGCTTTTCCCGTCAGGATGTCATAGCGTGTCCGTCATGACGCGTCGGAGTCCATTTCGAATGCTGATAGCGTCGTCGACTGCGTGGATGAAGTCCGTTGACTGGGCGCGGTGCGCGGACGGCTATTCCGTTGACTGGACGGCCCGACCGTCTCGTGGACGGGCAGTGCGTCCGCGGGCTGTCGACGGCGCACAGGCAACTGGCCGTCGCTTTGGACGGCCAGTGAGTCCGCGGACTGTCCAAGTCGCCTAGACGTGGCCTGGATAGCCTAGAAGTTGCCTAGACGGCCTGGACGTGGCCTGGACATTTGGACGTCGCTTGGACGGCCTCCTGTCCGCTGCTGTTTGTAGTGCGCCAACGGACAGGCCATCCAGGCGACGGCCTGTACACAATATATAAGGGATGCCGTCTAACTTTAGGATCACTTTTCCTTGTTGATCTTTGCTCTTATGACCTGGTTGGCATACAGCCATTGCCCTAGAGTGAGGTTTAAGAAGAGTGTGTGTGGGAGGAGCACTTGCTGTGAAAGCAATAAGTGTTATTTTCTACATCACTTCCAAATAGAATACTAACTTGTTTTTTTGTGCAGCTTCCAATTAAGAAGAACCAACCGAAACAATGGGAGGGGGGAGGACGCAATGGGAACCCTGGTACACGCTACTACCGGATAACAAGGTTCAATGCAATTTTTTCCAGACAAAGATTAGTTACCGATGGGATCGCTTGCTTTTCCATTTCGATTTTAGACCAAATGATAGCCTTGCTGGAGTGAGAAGGTGCAATAAAGCCAGCCTAGCTGTGAAAGCTATGTTTAGGAATTGCGGGAGAAATGTTCCTACAGTCTCTGCGGACGAAGACGAACATGGTGTGGAAGTGACATTGCCGTCAACGGTTCCAGCAGGGGTGGTACATGGTCAATAACCGTCCACTGCTTCAGCCTCAGTTAGTGAAGGCGGAGGAAATACTGTAGGCCACAATTCCCAAGTTTGATCATTAGACGCGTTTGGCCCTTCTTCGAACCAAAGTCGACCAATGAGGCAATTATCCGTACAAGAAGGGATGGACACATCTAATAAACAAAGACTAGATAAGAAATGGGCTAAGTTTTTCTATGAGGCAAATATACCATTCAATGTGGTGACGCACCCCGCTTTTCTGGATGCAGTGAAATCAACATCCGAGTCTAGAGTTTAGTACAAACCCCTAGCTTACCATGCCATACGCACGAAGCTCATGACATCAACAAAAGATGAAGTGGCTGCATTGATATCTGAGAAGACGAGGGGGCCAATCCACAAGTACGGTGTGACCATATGCTCTGATGGATGGGACAACGTCACGCATCGGCCATTGATGAATGTCATGTTGGCATGCACAAGTGGAGAAATATTTTTGGGATCGGTCAACATGACAAGTGAACGCAAAGACGTTGTTTATGTGGCTGGTCGTGTGAAGGATAACATTGAAGCGGTGGGGGGACAGAATGTGGTGCAAGTGTGCACGGACAATGTAGGAACCATGCGTTTAGCAGGTACTTTGTTGATTGAAGACTTCTCACACATATATTGGCAAGGTTGTTCAGTGCATGCACTTGACCTTCTACTTGAAGATTGGAGGAAGCAAGTTTGGATAAAAAAAATGGTGAAGAAAGCAAGAAAAATTGTGAAATTCATTCGCGTGCATCACATACCACTCGCCATTTTCCAAAGGCTTTTTCCAAATCTCATGTTGAAGATGCCCGTTGAGACACGTTTTGCGACCATGTTTCTCATGACTGAGCAGCTAGTTAGGGTGAAGGAAGCCGTGGAATTGACAGTCCACAATTGGGATTGGAACGAGTTCAGGAGGAATTTGCCGGATAATAGAGTAAAAAGTAAGGCAGATGCCGTTTGACGTAGGGTTTGAGACGATGAGTTTTGGAGGAGATGTGAAAACTTTGTACACATGGTAGGGCCCGTGTTAATTGCTCTTTTAGAGTTCGATGGTAAGCAGCCAGCCATGGACAAAGCGTGGATGGTCATGAAGAAGGTGGAAAAACACGTTTTGGCTTTGAGGCGTCGTCCTTTTTTATTGGATGTAGAGTATGCGGAACACGCTGAAGCAGCATTTTATAAGCAATGGGATATGATGAAGACCAATTTGCATTATGCAGGTGCTCTACTCAATCCGTTCCTACTTGAAGAAGTTGCACTAACGGATGATAACGAGGCAAAAGAGGCCGTCCTAAAGGTACTACGCAAATTGACAGTTGGAGGGGTTGCATTCTCTGACGCTTTGTCTAAATACCAATCATTTCGAGACAACCAAGGCATTTTTGCTAGGCTTCCGGATGTAAATACTTTAAATCTAGAGCCGCATGAATGGTGGGATCTTCTCAGAGCTAGGGCTCATACACTTTCGCCCATCGCAAAAAGGATCCTCGCACAAGTACGTTCCTCGTCATCATGCGAGTGCAATTGGAGCATGTATTCGTTTGCTGACAATAAGTCTCGCAACCGATTGGCCACTGAGCGCGCTGAGGAATTGATTTACATTTATACCAATTCCCGGACTCTTCAAGAAAGAAGTGCAGCCGATCCAGCAAGGTGGTATACTGAGAACATGTTGTCAGAAGATTCCATGACGGACGAGTCAGATCACGACGATGGTTTGGACCGCGGTTCGGTTCTACTAGGTGCTAACAATGATGAATCGGACAGCAGTTCGGATGGCAATGACCATCCACTGTTTCCTCCATTGGATGGAAGGCAAGAAAGGTCTCCTCTAATTGACGAGTCCGTATTTGATTTCGATGCCGTAGAGAATGATGGAAATGACCACGGTGGCCATGAAGATGGAAATGGCCCCGAGGAAGATGAAGATGGAATTGACCACAAGAGAGAGGAAAATGGAAATGAGCTTGAGGGAGACAAAGAAAGTCCACCAAGGGTGCCAAATACAACAAATGGTTCGTTAGGGGGTGGAAATCAAAACGAAGGGGTTGTAGCACCACCTTCAATACCGGTGCCCGCACTATAAGAGAAGGGGTGTTTCACAACCAACTGAACAATGACTTACTGTCATAAATGACTGCGCAACGATTGGAGCTCTGTAATTGCACGGGCAGCGTGACGTGTACAAAACAGTAGTCGCTGTGCAGTCATAAAAACAATAGAAGGATGAAGATTGCAGGAGCTTGGATCCCAACTCCATTCATTCCAGCGTGTTTATTGACCGAAGTCTGTGAAGACATGACGTGGATCTCACAAATAGACCATTACAGTGGAGTCAGTTGTGAACTAGTCATGCGCGACTCCGCACTGACTCTGTGTAGCTTCGTGAATGACTCCGGTATGACAATAAAATGACTGATTCAGTAATGCTAAACAAACAGATGCACAAAAGAGGGATAGGGCAGGACCTTATTACTGGAAGGTTTAGGGTGTTGAAAATATCAGAGAATGGATACAGTGCATGGGACATACATTGGAATGTCCATGTGTGACTGCAATACATTCCAATTTTGCAAATTTGCTGTGGAAGGCATAATTGTTAAGAGTCTTTAGTATCCGGATTACAGCAATTTTGTCTAATACTGCGCATTTGCTAATAAATTGTCCTCAAGGGACAATTCCGTGGCCCCTATCAGGGAAAAAACTAGTGGTGGGCTTGGCAACATTTCAAGAGTTGTCAATCCAGTAGTCTCCACTATGGTGGTTATGAATACATTGGAAGTGTCTACTACCTCCCTCTTGGCACGAGCTTCTTTTTGAAGGACAACTTTCCACCCTGGTTTTTGGACCACATCGGAAAAGAAGACTTGTVTTGCTTSRCTGGWGAAAATRAATGGCTCARACATGCKTGGCAAHTTGTGTCGGAAGTTCACCATCAAGAAGCCRRCATCATCTYGGACRTATGTTGCATTTCCTCTATTGTCTTGTGTCTTCATCCACTCACATCGGAAAAGAATGATCGGCGTATGAAGAGGGCCGTAGTCCAACTTCAGTATGTCTTTCAGGACTCCAACATAGTTCACCGACACATCCCTCGCATCGACAGTTGGGACTTTGAATACAGAAGCAACCTCGTTGTTGTACGTTTGGAATCGACTAGAATCTCCATCATCCACTCGGAAGTGGTTGCCAAATGACTTCATCATGGTATATCGTGCTGCCTTCTGTGATGGTTTCGTAGTCAAGAGCATCCGGTCCATTTCGTTAGGGTTTGTTACGTCCAGCGTTGCATTTCGCACTATGTTTGGCACCCAGTCCTCAAACGGCGGAATGCTTGGATCCTCGTCACGTTCGTCCTGCCACTTGCTACAAGAATTCATTACTGTTAAACATTCCACATAACACTTCCCAGCACAAAGTAGCGGACCTGAGGCATTCAACTAACATCTTCGGCAAACGCATTCTGTACTTCTAAAGCACTCAGGGCTTTCTCTTCACTATTACTAGTCATTTGTTAGTTGTAATAGAGTTCTATATAGTCGTAAAGGGTCAACAATGACTACATTGCATCTCCTACGGGATTGCTACGATGGAATCCACTAGAAAAACTTCACGGTTTGGCCATCCGTGTTGCAATCCATTATGGGTGTAAAACTGTAATTCTCAGTGTATAAAAACATGTCGGCAACCTACACACTGGTATTTCAGAAAAAAACAGAGGAAAAGGGATGTTTGCAATTTCCACTTACGCACGGTACTCTGCAAGGCAGGAGATGTTGGAGATAACGTATTGATGGGCCAAGTCTCGAAGTGCAATATTCATCACGTATGGCTTTCCTCCTTCCTGTAGCACTTCCTCTGCATCACCATACTCTTCATTGGCATCCCATACACGCCTCTTTGTGACTTCAAAGCTCTGTATGTACTCCGTTATGAATCCTAAGCATTCGTCTTTGAGGTATCCCTCAGCCATACATGCTTCAAGCCTTGCCATATTTCTAACATGGCTCTTCAACGTTTTCATGTAACGTTCAACGGGGTACATCCACCTTGCACTCACCGGTCCACACAAGTCCAATTCTTGAACCAAGTGGTAGGGGTGACGCGTCATGATGTCAAAAAATGAGGGGAAAAACTCCATCTCTAGCAATGCCATGCTCTCTGCTACATCAGCCTCCAGTGATGGGAGATCGGTTGGATTGTAAGCTTTAGGCATATTCGGCGAAAAACCTTGCTCATTTGCATGATAGCCATCTTTGGTCCTGGTTCCATCAAATCCCTCAAAGGCAGTGATAGAATTTGTTGCATTAGAACATGATAATCATGTGACTTCAGTCCACCAAAGTTCTTCTTCTGTAGGTGCTTTCCGAGGTCAAATGAATAGCCAGTGGGAGTCTTCAGGGACTCTATGCAAGCAGCAAAAACTTGAAATTTTGCATCAGACAACACGTATGGTGCTCTAGGTTTTACCATTTTCGTTGGATTCCTTGGATGTGGGGTCAGCCACAGGTGTGGACGTATATTCCGCCTAACTTTCACTATGTCTTTTTTCCCCATGATGGTTTTCAAAAAGTTCTTCGCTAAGTTCATTTTGCAATGCATTACATCTAGAATATACCAAATGAGTAAATACTGCAGGCTAATTGCACAAGGCAAGTGGAGAAGTTAATAACACAAGCAATTCTTCGTCGTGGCAGTTTCTGAAGGTACAGCGCTTACTGTAGCAACAGATGCCTCACTCTTAAATGACTACAGGGTAGTCCTGTAGTCTTGTATGAGTTACGAGCTACTCAAACTTAGTTGCACTTCCACGGTTTAGGACTGTAGCATAACTACGCCGTAGTCCTACCTCGCCTCCGTTGCAACTGGATGTGAACATTGAAGAAAATCTTCCCATACACGCAGACACACAACCACGAATACCTAAAAAGACATTATGGAAGTTCACATTCAGACTTCTCAGATACAAAGTGATTTAACCTTTATGGGGTTTAGGGTGCACGCCAACAATTCCCTACATCTTATTACTACAAAAGAGTTACGGGCGGAATTTGAAGGCACCTTCCAATATGGCAGCTTGTTGAGGATACTTAAGCGCTTCACCCCGTGAAATTTTGATGGATCCCTCGTTCCACCTTCTCGATTTTCAGCTTGCTTCCATGCCTCATACTCAGCCGCGTGCTGGATTTGTTCTTCGGCACTAACTACTTTTGGTTTTGAACGAGTTTCCAAGTACCCGTTGAAAAGACCTTTCATCTCTACTGAACAATAGTTGTGACTTGCTGGCAGCCACCGCCTAGTTCCATCAAATGTTTGTTTTCCAAGCTCCACAGAGTGCTCAGCATCTAGATCGGACCCGCAGTTTGGACAAGCAGCAAATCCTTGATGGGAAAAACCTCCCACCAACCCATATCCCAAAAAATCATGAATTGTACAAATCAGCATTGCACATAGCGAGAATGCTCTGTCACCAACATCTTTCGTGATGTCATAAGCTGGAATTCCTTCCCATAGCTGTAGTAACTCTTCCACGAGTGGCTCCAAATACACATCAAAGGCCTCGGCACTGACTGACTGCCTCCCCGGAATCAACAAGGCCAGCAATACAAAATTTTTTTTCGTGGTCAACCACAGCGGAAAATTGTAATTGAAAAGCAGAACTAGCCATGTTGACCATGTTGATCAAATCTGCTTGAAAGGGTTCACTCCATCTGCAGCCAAAGTGAAGTGTGCATTTTGAGGGTCATTTCCGAAAGAGTGATCAACGTTTTTGTGGAAATGGCGCCAAGCCTTCGAGTCACACGGATGTCAAACAAGTCCATCTCCACCCTCCCGGTTACTTCTATTCTCTGAATGCCACAGCATGAGCTTCAAAATGCTAGGGCTTCGGAACATTCTCTGTAAGCGCGGTATGACGGGAAAATGCCTCAACACCTTCACTGGGAACCTCTTGCATTCTTCATCTCTGTACCTTGGTCCATTGCACTTAGAACAGCGCATAGCCTCAGCATGGTCGCCTCGGAATAACACGCATCCTTTGTCACAGGCATGGATTGTGTTGTAAGCAAGTCCTAGTTTTTGTGTTAGTGACTGCGCTCTGTTGTAGTTTTTTGGCAGGCAATTCTCCTTAGGAAGAATGTGACCGTGGAGAATGGTAAATAGCTCGTCAGCGAAGGTATTGCTTACTCCGTGGACCGTGTACAAGTTTATGAGCAAGACGGTGGCCGCCAGTTTTGTGCATTTAGAACTACTATACAATTCTTGGATGGCCTCCTCCAGTTCGTGGGGGTCAAAGTTCTAGTCTTCAGCTGTTTGTTCTTCTCTTGGCGGGTGAGTGGGCTCATCGTCTCCCACTTTCTCGCCCTCTGGTTCTAGTCCATCGGATCCCACGGCGCATTCCTCTTGTATATAATTTGCGACCATGAAGGCGTCGGCCACTTTCTAACAAACTCTGTTCTCCACATCTTCTGTGTCATCCGCTACCGTGAAGGTATTCTCCAGCATCCCCCACGTGTCAACCTGTGCATCCACTGTGACGCTGCGGTTTACGTTAGGTCCCTAGAATTCTTGCTCTCACTCTTCATCAGAAGAATCTCGAATCCTAGGACCTCTCCAAACCCTAAAGTCTGGGTGCCGTCCATTGCGGAGAAGATGATCACGAACATTTTTTATTAAAAATCTTTTACGCCCTTGGCAGTTTGTGCATGGGCAATGCAGCTTCTTCACGTTCAGTTGCTAAGCACGTTGAAGCTCTCGGATCCAAAGACGGTCATCTCGTAGACGTTGCCTGCCCAAATCGGACAATGGTGGTCGTGCAAGCAACATTTTGTGTTATTGAATGTAGAAATGAATACTGTGGATTGAATCCTCACATTCCCCCTTGAAGTTCCTGTACAGCCTTTATCGAGCATTCGTATGACAAGAAATGACTCATCACGATTTAGGCAGTACACACGAGAAATTTATGTTTGACAGGACTTTGACACTATACTGCGACTGAGGATCAACTGGTTTCTGACTTACTACAACTACAAAATGACTGATAACTTTCAAGACGTAGTCATTGTTGACCACTATAAATGCATTCAATTGCCACTGAAGTCAGTTTGGCCGCTCTCGCCGTGCGCGCTTACAGTTCATTGCATATGATGTGCGACATAGATGTTGGAATGAATTCTATGAGGTACTCTCGAATGTTCTTGAAAAATTCAAGATGCTCCAATATGCTCCCAGAAAAAGGAAAGAAATAACGAGAATTAAAACAAGGTAAGTAGTGCATCCTCACGTCACAAATGAGGACTCTTGAAGATATACAAACAAGTTTTGCACGTCACTTCATTGTCTTCAAATCACTTCAAAAACAAAGATATGCMGCACATGATGCCGATCATGAGCTGCATCATGTTACAGAGAACATGGAGGGAAAGAAAAAAAGACCTCCTGGCAGTCCCCAATACTCTTGCTGAAATGCTATCTTGGGATACGATTAATTTTCCTAATTGCGAATGATGGACCCCTCACAAACATTAAGCAGACGTGGATTGTCATGAAGGTGAATGTCTAATCAAAATTCAGACTGCATTAATTATCGTGTCCAGAGTTGATTATGAAGCCGCCTTTTCTGAAAATGGACAATGAGTGCACGTACTTGCCACCTTCTCGACCACGGAGTTGATTGACTAAAAGGGTAGCTGCATTATCATGTAGTTGTCATTCACCTTTCCAGTCCGCTTTCCTCGTAGAGTCCTTTCCCCGCTCTTCCCAAGAAGTGTTCCTCTTTCACGCAAGTCCGTTGCTCCGCAGACGTGGCACGCCAGGCCGTTTGGCTGAGTCCGTCACCCTGCACGCTCTACATACAACACCCACTGCATGTTAGTCTTGTAGCGATTCAAGGGTTCAATTCAGTAGAGTACATGCAAGACTATTTGACACGCATGGAAGAGGGAGCGCAGGCAAGTGGAGAGGACGAGAAGTGTGAGTACGAGCGTCTTCGTGACAAGCACATTGCGGAGCTGGCGCACGTTGTGAGGCTCGCGGAATTGGCAGTTACGCCCGCGGTGGATGACTTGTAAGCCCCTCTTCTCCAATTTTGCAAACGTAGTAGGGTTCTTTGCAGTGGCGACGGCGGGATAGCTCTACGTAGGACCCAATGCATTTATGTTCCTCAAAATTGGCACTCAGTTACTCTGTAGTTCCTTCCGAGTTGCCAGGGTTGTCCGGACGTCCAGAGTCGCATCCGGACGTTTCTTGACATTCGGTTGGGCCATCCGCACAGGCCGTCCGCCCGATCCGTCGAGGCCGTCCGCCCCGTCCGCGACATAGCCACGAAAAAAAATATATATATATATATATATATATTTTTTTTTTTTGTTAGGACGGGCGGACGGGCGCACAGCCTGGTGTGTGAGGCGGATTCCAAACAGTCCGCCCCATCCCAACCTCAAGGGCATCCAGTGTTCGTCCAAGGAAAAAAAAAAAAAAAAAATCCTTTTCTTGTGGACGCACCGACAGGCCGATGGGCGGACAGCCTAGTGTGTGAGGCGGATCCCAAACAGTCCACCCCATCCCAAACCTCAAGGGCGTCTACCATCCATCGAAAAAAAAAAAAAATATATATATATATATATATATATATATATATATATATATATTTTTTTTTTTTTTTTTTTTCCTTCTTGGAAACGCGTGGACGAGCTGACGGACGGCCAACGGAAAAAAAAAAAAAAAAAAAAAAAATTCCTTTTTCTTTTTTGCGGACGGGTGGACGGGCTGACGGGCGGACAGCTTGGTACGTGAGGCGGATTCCAAACAGTCTGCCCCATCCCAACCTCAAGGGCATCCACCATCCGCTAAAAAGAAAAAAAAATTCATTTTTCTTTTTTGCGGACGGGTGGACGGGCGGACGGGCGGATGGTTTGGTGTGGGAGGCGGATCCCAAACAGTCTGCCCCATCCCAACCTCAAGGGCGTCCAGCGTCCACCCAAAGAATTTTTTTTTATTTTCTTTTTTCGCGGACTCGCGGATGGGCGGACAAGTGGATAGGCAAACGAGTGGATAGGCGGACAAGGGGATAGGCAGACAGGTTGACAAGCGGACAGGCGGATGGCAAATTCAACGGCCATGACTAGGCAGACAACAACATTGGATTTTGAAAAGCATAAATGAGTCTTAAAGACTCTAATTATTCAAATGAATGCTACAAGCATCCAATGTAGGATGATTGAATGTATGTAAGGATAATTAAAGTTATTTCTCTACACATTGAAATGTATGCTCTAAACCCTAAACCTTAAACCCTATATCTTCTACTCTAAATTAACTTTGAACCTTACATTAATTATCCAAAACGTTGGTGTGGTGTGCATAATATGTTTGACCTTCAATTTCTTTTAGTGTAATTATCAAAATGCACTACATATGTAAATGTCATTGACTTATTGATTTATGTTTTCAATGTTTTTGAAAGTTTRAAGCATGAATTGTTAAGCGTGCTCCATTGTACAAAAATAGAACACATAATTATAACTTAAACGATTTTTTAAGTTTTGTTGTAAAATGCATAGATATTGCAAAATTCCAAGGTAAGCATACACTAGAAGAAAACGGTGTTGAACTTGTCAAACACTACGTTTTATTCAACATAAAAGTTTGGGCTGGATTTTGTTGAGATCTCCCGTTGTAATCCAAAATTTTACATTCTAACACAAAATTTTGTGTTTCGCTTGTCAAATTTTGTATTGAAACGCTAAAACACAAAATTTTGAGTTATGAAGGGAGAATTCAACAAAATCTAGCCCACACTTTCATGTTGAGTAAAACGCAATTTTTGTAAAGTACAACACAATTTTGACAAATTCAACACAGTTTTTGACAAGTCAATCATAGTTTTCTTCTAGTGATAGTACAAGCAATTATATAATTTCAATTAAGTTTTTGATGTATGAATGATATATTTAATCTTAATATTCAATATACTACATCAAATCATATTAAAGTGCTTAGAGCCTTTTTAACAACATTTTCTACTACAATAAGAAAATGAATATCCTACACCTTTATAACTATATGTACAGCCTAAATTATAAACTCTAAATAGTCAACATTATATCCCATACCAAAATAAATGGTGCTTTGGTAGTAAAGAATGTAATTGACCCTCCAATATGATAACCACTCATGTACAAGAACTAATTATTTATGGATGTCATATGTACGTTTGTACTTAGTAATCTACCTTCACATAAAAACTAATAGCCTATAATTCATTGTCTTGTATACAAATTTGAAACCTATATTTAGTGATTTAAAGATTTTTCTTCAAATGTCGGCTTAGGCCTTATGGTGGATGCCAAATGCAAAAGATCAATTTTATTATACTTCAATTGTGTAATCAATTTCATTAGACGGAGTTGCATAGGAGAAATAGGAAGTCATCCTTGTTTCCATGAGCTCTTCAAGTATTAAATAAATTGATTATATATATAATTTATTATTCATTGATTTTTTTAAACAATTGTCCAAAGAATTTTTTAAGCTTTCGTTAATTCTTTTTCAATATTGAACAAAAAAATGGCATTTTGATTTGAAATTGTAAACATACAAATTAAACTAGAAATGACAAAGATCGCGTCAATTTTGGAAACAAAATATAATATTACTTATGGATTGAAAGCTTATAATGTTTGATCACGCGAGTGTTGAAACTTTAAAAATGATGTTAGGTCACTTTAACCTTTCTCTATAGGTCAAATCTAAAAAATTTAGTGACAAAAAAATTATGAGGTTAATGCACACATGTAGAAAACCAATGAATTATAGGCTATCAGTTTTTATGTGAAGGTAGATTACTAAGTACAAACGTACATATGACATCCATAAATAATTAGTTCTTGTACATGAATGGTCATCATATTCGAGGGTCAATTACATTCTTTACTACCAAAGCACCATTTATTTTGGTACAGGATATAATGTTGACTATTTAGAGTTTATAATTTAGGATGTACATATAGTTATAAAGGTGTAGGATAATAACTTCAATTAAGTTTTTGATGTATGAATGATATATTTAATCTTAATATTCAATATACTACATCAAATCACATTAAAGTGCTTAGAGCCTTTTTAGCAACATTTTCTAATACAATAATAAAATGATACAATTGCTTGTACTATGCTTACCTTGGAATTTTGCAATATCTATGCATTTTACAACAAAACTTAAAAAATCGTTTAAATTATAATTATGTGTTCTATTTTTGTACAATGGAGCACGCTTAACAATTCATGCTTCAAACTTTCAAAAACATTGAAAACATAAATTAACAAGTCAATGACATTTACATATGTAGTGCATTTTGATAATTACACTAAAAGAAATTGAAGGTCAAACATATTATGCACACCACACCAACGTATTGGATAATTAATGTAAGCTTCAAAGTTAATTTAGGGTAGAAGATATAGGGTTTAAGGTTTAGGGTTTAGAGCATACATTTCAATGTGTAGAGAAATAACTTTAATTATCCTTACATACATTCAATCATCCTACATTGGATGCTTGTAGCATTCATTTGAATAATTAGAGTCTTTAAGACTCATTTATGCTTTTAAAAATCCAATGTTGTCTGTCCAATTGTGGCCGTTGGATTTTCCGTCCGCCCATCTGCTCGTCCGCCAAAATTTTTTTTTTTTTTTTTCTTCGTCCGTCTGTGTGCTTGTCCGCCTGTCCGCCCGTCCACCTGTCCGCCGGTCTGCTCGTCCGCTAAAAGATTTTTTTTTTTTTTTCCTCCATTGGGTGGACGCTGGACAGCCTTGAGGTTGTCATGGGGCGGATTGTTTGAGATCTACCTCATACAGCAGGCCATCCGCCCGCTCGTCCGCCCGGACCCTTCCGTCCGCCGTCTGTCTATCGGACGTGAGCGTCCCCCCTATTTGGACGTCCGGACGTCCGATTTTGGGACGCAATTTCCTCCGGGACGTTGGACGCGGACAACCTTGCGAGTTGCGTTACAGTTGGAGTGTATGATTCAGAGGACGGCTATAGTTGCATCATAGTTGCAACGCAGTCGTAGAAGTAGCACCTAGTGACTAGCATTTAATTTTTCAAGGAAGTGGCAGCTGAGCGCCACGTAGCAGGTGCAAATCCTGGGTATGACAATATACGAGGTTAATGAAGGCGCACGAAACCGTAATTCAATTCTGAATAGTTGCTTGCGGTTTTAGCAGTGTTTTTTGACTCTGTTGTAACATGTACAACAACTTCATCACTGAATTGTTTTTGTAATGATTGCTCGGAGTCTGTGAACCCTATCATGGCACTTGTGCAAGAAAAACTTCCACTTGAAGAAGAAGTCTATAGTAGAAGAAGCGGACATTGCGAAGGTGCAGTCCCCACAGCGGAAGAGTTTTAGATTGGAGGGTGCGAATCGCTTGCCTCAATCGGTTGCTGGGAATCCCGAGTACGTTGCGCGACTACTTCGGCGGAGGGCTACAATGAGCATAGACGTGGAGTCGGCCTCCAATGAAACAAAGACGGACGACGAGGCCATTGCAGCAGGTATGATGAATCTCGCAATTGTGTGTAGACATGTTCAGGAGAAGGTGGCTGCGGGGGTCCAGCCTACAGGTAATTTGACTTCTTGTGGTGATTAGGATCCTTCTTGCGAGATGAAGCCTAATAGGATTTAAGGATTTAGGATCATGCTCAAATCTGAATTCTATGATTGTAGGCTTCATCCTGTACTTGCTCAATTACGCTATAGTTAACATTAGGGTTTAGGCTGCTATGGTGTACGTGTAGTTCCTAGGGTTTTGCTGCTTGCTGTGAGTTTTCATGAGTTCATGTCTCTGAATTTGCATGCATCGGATGCAAGCTTCATCCTATACTTGCTCAGTTACACTGTAGTTAACATCAGGGTTTAGGCTGCTATGGTGTACGTGCAATTCCTAGGGTTTTGCTGCCTGTTGTGAGTCTTCACGAGTTCATGTCTCTGAATATGCACGCATTGGATGCAGGGATGCAGCCGCGGGGAGGGCAGTCTTCGACCCGGACAAAGACGAGTTGTAGACGGAGGACAATTCCGTAGACAACCGGTAGAAGCGGCAGCGACTGCAAGTTCCTCCAAGACTCCCCGCGGTGGCGCGGACACCAATCGGACCTCCACAACCTACACCAAGGTATGGAATCGGCTGGCAATGGATGCCTCAAGCACCAATGTTGTCAACGCCATGGAGCATGGGATCGCAACCCCCGCCTCAGCCTTACCTGGAGAGAGGGTCAATGCTATTATAGCAAGGAACGGACATGAATGCAGCAGGGGAAGCATCTGCAGATTTGGCTGGAAGAGCATCTCGGAGGTTGAAGCAATCTCTGTATGATGAGGGCCTTAAGGAACGCAGCAAGGGAGGCCGCAAACCTCACCAAATATCGGTGACAGCAACGAGAGAAATTGAAGTAGGGTGTGCTGGGAAAAATGCGTGGGACTGCTCTGTGCGAACATATGTCCCGCGAATTTATGACATGTCCGTCATTGACTAAGAGAAGCAGCAGCTTGAGTGTGTGCAGAGATTGCGAGATGCCTAGACAAAGACTTCCAATACATTGGCAATGACCTCAACATGTTGGGCTTCAGAAATGCAATCAAAAGATATCTAAAGGCAGAGAGGTCACGGTTGAAGAGCCATTTCCTAAGTGGTGACAAGGATTGCCCAGTGCATGTGGACCCAGATCAGTTTGAAAGGCTACAGTCCTATTGGGGCACCGACTTGCAGCTCAAAAAATCTGCAACAATGGCACATGTGAGGAGGCAAGTGAAGAACTTCTCCACCGTGGGTCGCAAAGGGAAGGCTAGGAAGGAATTGGCACTGGTAAGTGCATCCATTTTGGAATTGTCTATCTTCTGCTACAATACTGGCATTGTTGTGTTATTGTCTTACAATTATGCAATATTGGTTTTTTTTCTACTTCTTTTGTGTTCGTAATTGCTTGTGAACCGAGTGCGGCACAGAAAGAGGGGAGGTCCACTAGCCCCGGCATCACAGAGGTTGCAGAGGGCATGCAAACATCTGAATCCTAGCCACCGCGTGCCTCTATGAGATTAGAAGTCCCTTTTCTTTCGTTTTGTTTTGCGTGTCAATGTGGTTGATGATGTACAGTACTATAGACAAAGTGAAGTTTCTTGCTCATGCAAATGGTTTTCACGCATTCTTGTTGTAGAGGAGTCTGATTGCAGAAGGACATTAATTGAATTATAGTGGACATTCTGTTTGGCATTTGAGGATAGAATGTGCATGGAGGCTGAAGTGGTCAGTAGCGCAGTTGTCATGTAGTTGTGCTCAGTGGAAGTGTACAAGTCGTAACAGAGTTGTACTGCAGTTCCGTAGTCACTTCATAGTAGTGTCAACATTTTCATGACATATTCATCATGGAAATTCTGACCTGCCTTTTCTTCATTGACGGCCGAGTGGAATAGGGTTTCGCAACTAGGGACTCCGCAAGAATTTGCGCAATAGAGAAGTCACAGACGGACTTGAAGGGGGAGTTCACGATAGTTCTAGAGCGTACAACAGCTACCAACAATGCAGTGGAGGAGCTGAAGTCCATGTTCAGAACGTACCTAGGCACTATGAATGAAAAGAAGGATGGCCACAACTCAGGATCAAAGTTAGGTTTGGATAACCTTGCATGAGTAGTGGTCCCGGAAGTGGCAGTAGCCAGAGTCATTTCCAAATCGAGCTGTAGAACCATGAGAGTGATTGACGTACTTAGGAAGCTCGGCACTGTGCAAAATGTCAAGGAGACTGATGCTTTAGTACAATCCGCCCTTATAGATCGCGCCTCACCTGCAAAAGCTGGAAGAAGAACAACGAAATTAGTCATCGTGGTTCCAGAGAACTCTTCCCCCGAGTGCTCAGGTGACAATGGAAGACCTAACCCTGAACCGGAGTCGATTTCATCCATGCAGGCTGAGGACATTGATGCCACGGTGCTGGTCAGAAGCATGCCCTTGGAACGCATCGAGGATAATCTTTTGGAGCCAGTGAAGCCCCTTACTGCTGGACCCAAAGAAGAAGACCATGAGCGTATTGACAGCGAACCAAAGAAGGCTAATTCCAGTGGAAAGAGCTTGCGAAGTGACTCTCCCAATCCATACTCTCTCGTGCAGGATGAAGATGTGGAGGTTGAAGTGTCAGGAAAGCAGGTGGAGGCAAGCGCTACTACACAGGAACCCTTTCCCTAAGAAGCAGAAGAGGGCTGCTAAACCGGCCAACGATGTAAATGTAGAGGCAACACTCCCTGATTGCAAGTCAGGTTAGGTGAGAGCTGCTTTGAATTTACGCATTGCGCCCATGCTTAGGAGGGGAAGGTCGAAATTGTTGATTTTCAATATACATGGGACATTCTTGGATTGTAACCTACACATTGAAAAGAACCCAAACTCTAGAATTAGGCCAACCATTAGAACAACGAAGAAGAGGGTAGTATTGAGGCCTTAGTTGTAGCCCTTTTTGTCAAGGTATTTTGTTAATTTCTCTGTGGCATTTTGGGGCAGTAAGAGTCAGTCTTACATGGAAGACATTGTCCCAACAATTATGGGCAGGCAACAAGGAAGACTTGAGTTTTCTCCCTTCTCTGTGTGGTCTGGAAAACATTGTGAGGCAGTGAAATTCGAAGGGGAGATCCCTACAGCTTGGGAAAAATGTTTGTCAAAAGTCTACACTGAATGGCCACAATTCAACCCGTCCAACACTTTGGTGATTGACCATGAGGGTTCCAAAGTGTCTTGCAACCCAGATGCAAATGTGTTCAAGCCTAGTTCGTTTTATGTGGCACATTTGGAAAAACTAGGCGATGACAACAACTACTTGAAGTCAACCTTGTGGCCAATGTTGGAGGCCCTGTATGTCTCAACGGATATAACACATTTCCGATCCCTCGTGGTTGGAGTTGGGCCCAACAGCAAAACAGACAAACATGACTTGAATCTCTGTGAAGCCACTTCTGATCATGCGAACTTAGTGGAAGGTGAGGGGACCTGCGAACCACGTGGTTCTGCTTCATCTATGTCCCCTCACCTTCATTTCATATGGAATTCTAACTTGGCTTGTGTGTGTTTGTAGAAGAAGACCAGGAGGAGGGAGACGAGGGCAAAGGTATCAGAGGACAAGCCAAAGGTAGCGGTGGGAGAGAAGAGGTAGAAGGCTATGGGGGAAGAGGACCAAAGACGTGAAGGCAATACAACAAAGGTGAATTGTAGAATATCCAATGCGTACCAGTAGGCCTCAATATTGTTAATATTCAGTTATATAAGGCTCCTTCTGTACGACTACATGAGTACTTAGAAATCACTGCACAGTCATGCAGTAGTTGCTGAATTGTTTCACAGTCATGCAGTAGTTGTTGAATTGTCAGTTTTTGGTCGAGCAGCAGTTATGGCTTTAATGAGTGTCGGATCTTCTAAAGTCTGAACAAGCATTTTGTAGTCGTCTGTTAATCATGGAGGGCGGGAGCTAACATGAAGATTTCGTGTTGTAGTTCTGCATGGGAGACAAGGTGCATCTCATGAATCCTTGATCCACAAGGCAAAAGGTGGCTGTGGGGACCGTTAGTGGCATAGGAGGGGTGGATAAGTTCCACCACATGGTCATTCCCGATTGCTGGTTCAAGGTAGATGTACGGGATGTTTTGCAACCTAACGTGCAGTTGATGTTCTCCAAGGAGTAAGCCGACCAGGTGAAAGTTCAAGATGCTCAAGCTGGACATGCAATTTGGAACCAGAAGTACATGAAATTGGCTACTTGAAGTCTGCTAGTGGAAGGTGTATGTCTAGTGCACATTGGGAACAAGAGGCGTAGTCTCGTACAAGACATTTGCGTGGCAATTTTAGTATGTAGTGGGCATGTTCTTGGACTCTACAGTGGTTAGTATTCTAGAACACGTTGTGCTACGTTTAAGAATCACCAAATGCGCTTATCATAATCCTGAATATGGACATAGTCATTTCTTTGTATTTCACTTCTTGGCAAACTTCTCAAGAGTAAGGAAGACATGACGTCGTGGTCATTTCAGTAGTCATTTGTAATTTCTGTCTCTTCTTGTTGTTCATTTCTTCTGTGCAAAGAACTTGTAAATTGGTCATGTATTCAAGTCCAATCGAAATGAACACCTCCCCTGGAAGATACCACTTTGCAGAGTAGAACTACATCACGACTTGTATAGAACTGCCTTCCCACTGCATGAGGACTACAATTGAATAAATAATTTGCTTACAACTACAATTGTATTGCGTGCTTACTACAAAATGACTTCAATGTGATCGTCATACCCTAAAACCACCCCCCGTCTACTACAATATAACTGCGTATGAAAGTGGGCCCCCCCCTTCAAAAAAAAAATTAAAGTACTAATAAATGATTACAACCCCACTGTAGCGATCGCCCTGCCACGTCATACGTCATTGCCACATCGTTTGCCCTGTAGGAATACTCCGTAGATGAAGTTTTACATACGAACTCTGTAGGTGATATAAAAGACATAGTCATTTCCATAAAGGACTCGTCCACAATGATTGCAGTGCTTGGAAATTGATAGCAGTCATATGTGTCCCAATTGACTGCAAACGTAGTCATAGATGTAGTCATAGAATGCCCATATTCTTGTAGTGGGACCCAAATCTTCCAATTCCGGATTGCCCCTCTTCTTGCTCCCCTCTCATCCGTCCACGCTCAAGTGGAACATACAAGTCAAAACACTCTCACAATTGAAGGTCAAACCAGTACTCACAATAATGGTTTCAAATTTAAAATTGAGGGAAGTACAAACAGATATTGAAAAATGCTAGGATGGAATGGAAGGGCAACAAATTGCTCACCCTTAAAAACAAAATTCCAAAACAGAAAATCAACCACCCAAAAACCTAGGCGGCCAATGGAATGACCTGCCGAGATCCACGGAAGATCAAATCCAAAGCCTAAAAATAAGAATCCAGATCCGGGCCCAAGTTTCGGATCTAAAACACACTACGGACCTAATCGGAAAACTAAAACTAAACAATTGCTACCCCTTCTTCGTCTTCTTCGAAGCGCTCCCAACATAACTAGGTGGAATCCTGATTGCACTCTTCACCGGAGTCGTTTCCGGAATTGAAACTGGCATTGTCCTTGCTGCTGCCTGGGCCAGAATCTTTCGGTGTACGGGTGGAGGCAAGTCTTGGTTCATATCATCTTATTTCAAACTCGTCCTCTTCCAACTTGTTGATGATCAAGACGTCATCTTCCTCCTCCTCATTGTCYAAGGGCTCGATCAATCCGGTCTGGCTGTTTCTGCTCCTCCCGTTCCGGTGAATCCTCTTGCATGTACTCAAACTTCTCTGGATGGCTCTTCGCCGGATTCACCATCCCCAACCAATTAAGAAGATTTGATTTGGTAAGCTAGGCCGGCTCCTTAAATGTGCCACTCGGGTCCGAGCTGCCACCCGGAGGTTTTAGCGGAAGGGTACCTCCGGATGAATCTAGGAGAGTCTTCCCCTTCTGTTTCCGATCCGGCTCAACACTCTCCCTTGTGCTTGCCTGGCCCAGAGTGCTTTCCTTCGCCTCCTCCACAATATAGGACAAGAGCTCTTTCAGCCCCTCTGACTTCTTGCCCTATGTCATCTTTTGTGGAGTCTGCTTCTCAACAACTACAATTCTGGATGTGGTGTGAACATTCGGAACTTTCGTAAATTCAGAGAAATCCAATGGTCTATTGGGGCCCATCGGCTCCAATAGCTGCCACATTTCCGTTAAGGTCAGCTCCATCTGGGAAGAGAAGTTGACTATGATGGTGATCATCTTGGATCCGGTGACTAAGGCCTCTTTAGCAATCCGGGAGCTGAGAAAGGCAACTCGATTGATGGTGTCCGCTAGCTTCGCCACTACACTAATAAAAAATCCAATTTTTCTATTGATTTGGTCACTTTTTGACGGAAATCTGTTGAAATCAATTGATTTCTGTCAAAAAGTGACCAGATCAACGCGACTAAATCAATAGAAAAACTAAAGTTTCCACTAGTGCTAGTCTAGACAATCCCTTCACTAGGTGTAGGGCTTCCTTCTCTCGTTTCTTGAATGCCGCCAGCGCCCCTTCCAGCCAGTTGACCCGGTTCTAGATGTCCTCTCCCTCTTTGTCGGATACGCTCAATTTCTTCTTCCCGTATCCGTAAGGTTTCCGGAGAAGGTCTCTTCTGGATAACTTGAATCAACTCGCTCAGCTCACAACCCAACTCTTTAGTCGCCTCAAGAAGAATGCTGGCGTATGCGTTGATATATTCTTTGGCTTGCTCCACCCATCGGGTTCCGGATTCACAGAACTTGTCAAGCCAGGTCGCATATGTTGTCCTGTCCGGAAGCTCTTCCGGACTACTTTCTGTGAGGGTTTCCAGAAAGCCAGATCGGTTGACTTCCGCTTCTTCTTCTCCCTCTTGTCCTTGAGGGGTTTTGCCCGTACGATCTTCTCTGAATCTAATTTGTGTTGCTCCAATTCGTGTTCCGTCTGGAGCCCATATTTGAGGATTTCACATCCGCTGTCATACTCCACCACCTCATCCGGTTTCAGCACCTCATGTTGATGATACATATGGAAAAGGTAAGCACTAATGGGACTTTGCTTAGCCTTTCCCACATGATCCGCCAACTTGCTAACGACACTGGAAATCACTTTCCCCCAGTGTACCACTCTTCCCTCTATCGCTCCGAAGTTGGTGTTTGCCACCATAACCGTAACCCAAGTTGGCTTATCCGGATAGAGGATCGGAGTTAAAAATTCCAGAATCCTCCTATGCCTCACGACTGCACAATCCGCAATGGCAAAGCCCTCCTTCGAATGGGCCGGGTTGACAAATTTCTCAACAAAATACTTGTCTATCCGGAAGGCAAGTCTGAGTCCTTATTTTGGAAACCCGCATTAGATGTTTTTTGGACCGTCTAGAAGACTGCGAGTTCCCGGGTTGTGGGAACACATTGGGAACTCTGGGAACTCTTCCACGTAGGTAGTCTGATGTGGCACAGAGACTGCCACGTTAGATAATACTAATTAATTAATTATTTTAATTATTTATTAATTATTTTGAAAAAAAAAAATTGAAAAAAAAAAAAAAAAATTGAAATTAGTTTTCAGTTTCTTTACACTTTCTAAGATTTCTGGAAAAAAAAATTCTTTTTTTTTTTTTTTGAAATTCAAAAGTTCAGACCAGCAATTGTTGGTTCCCTGTATAGGAAACAGTTTCAGGGAACAGCCCCGAAACAGGCTCTTGTGGGGCTGAAGAAACATCTAATGTAAACCTCCGCCCATGCTTCTTCTATTGAGGTCTTATTCCTAGCCCTGATGGTCCGCTCATACTGATTTTGAGCCCCGGAAACCAACTTTTAAATCATTTCTTCATTCTTTGAGCTCCACGGCCAATGGATTAATTCGGCGCAGCTCATCTTTGCCAGATCTTCTTCGAACAGCTTCCGATCGTTGTCGACCTCCGAATAGATTGGCAAGACCATTCGGGCTATAACCGGATTCCTCTGGTGACTACTTTCTGCCATGGGAAATCCTAACAATGTGAGCTGGATCTGTACAGATTGACCAATTCCAATGTAGCGATTGCTAACTCACCACTCTTTCTCTCAGCTATAACGTGCGCAGGAAAATTCCATGGAGAGAAAGAGAAATGACAAAAACAGTGAATCGCTTAAGTACCCGTCACTCCAGCAACCATCCTGAAATGAGCCGTTTAACCGTAAGGGTGACCTAGATCCGTAGGTCAAGCCTATAAATCGTAGGTCTGTGGAATCCAGTTCTATCCAGGTTCTCGGATTTGGATTGGATCCAAGATTATGGGATTTTCATAATCTCTAACTATTTCCGGAAAGTGGTTAATTTCTTCTATAAACGTTTCCGTTTCCACTTCCGAGTAAAGACCTAAATTTTTTAAAAATCTACACCTATCTAATCACTATCTTCTCCTAACTACTTGTGGTCACGTAATATAGACTCCGACAAAAGGCCTTCAATTCAAATTACCAAACCCTCATCATATATCTGTGGTATGACAAATGTTGAATCTGAAGCTCAATGAATATGTAGGAGAGTATTATTCAACTTATGACACTCTAGAGATCCAACCACCTTCAAAAGCAAAGAAGAAAGAGCCTATCAAGGTCATCCTAAACAACAACAACACATTGTTTGTAGAATTAGAACAAGTTCAAGAAGTTAACAACGGAAAAAATTTACGACATTACCTTAGATAGTAAGATCTTCACTTAGGCAATTTGTTTGCCTTCATTTGGAACAAAGCTAATGAGTCCTTTTACTTGATGCCTGTCGGTATTTCTAGCTTGCTTGATCTGTAATTCAATATTGTGATACTTCTTGTCATTTGATACTTCAATACTTCCTATCTTCAATACTTTGATACTTTCAGATATTTAATACTTTGATAAGTTCCGTCCTTTGATACCAGATTTTGATCATTTCTAATTGTAGAGATTGAAGGATTAAGCTCATACTATAATCTAAAAAACCTTTACCAAAAGAATTTCCTATATCTATAAATATTTCCTAAATATTTCCTAAATGGAAGACTAAAAATAAAAATTCAAGCACTTAAATACAAGAATCAAGGTTACATGTTGAAAGCAACACACACCTATAAAGACTGTGTGCATCTTTTGTCATTTTGTTTGCATAATAAATGCCATATTCGTTACATTGAGACTTTTTGCAGTCTCATTTTTATCTTTGACTCAAAGATCAACCGCTTCATCTCTTTACTAGTATTTTTTTATAAATAAGTAACAACACCAACTTTTAGAATTTCATTATAGGATCACTATTTCAGCATTATTTATTTTTAGTTTCAATTACTCTTTTTTTAAATGAATTTTCCAATAACTAGCATTCTTTCTCAAAATCTGCAAAAACTCTTAATTTAACGAATATGGCCATAATATAGAAAATAACATAGGAATATGAACATCTGCATTTGTAGCCAAACAACAATACATCATGTAAAGGTAAGAGAATAAAGACTAGCTACATCCTTTGTCATTATTTTCAAAATATAAGAAATAATATTAGAATATGAACAACTATCAATGTGGAAGAAACGCTTTTAGAACCAAACTTTGATCCTTCATAACGTTTGCAAATTATATTCAAATGTTGCATTTTTTGGTGCATTGGAACCTCCTTTCACCTTCCAACAAGAAAATATGAAAATCTGACCAGCCTTATAATATTAACTAGGGTTTGTTCTCAGTACCAATTTGTGGTGGTTTTGGGTTTATCCACCTTAATTTAATTTTGATTAGTTTAATTTCCATTAGCACTTGTGATGGTTAGCTACCTGGAAGATGGAATCTTCATATGACATCATGAATTAATTGTACTTGATTACTTAGATTGATGGAAGTTTCAAAGACGTACAAATTATAACCATGCCATATTTAACTACTTTTGGACTTTAAAAAGAATTTTGGACTATGTCATGGACAAAAGCATCTACAGACCTCCTGTTCTTATGGTTTAGTAGACTACAACGCCTATGAAAGTGGGAAGAAAAGAATGAAGTAGACCATGTTCATATATAAGAAGTAGATAAGAAACATAATAATTAAGACAATTCAAGCATACAATCCTTAATTGTACATAGCAATTGAGATAAATCATCGAGAGATCTCTCAATGTAGTGCAGATCCAAGAAACTGGGATTCAAAGTGTGGAATGAAACCAATGAAAACACTTATTATTCAACTAAAACTATTACAAGGACTAAGTTAGTGCCGGCTTGTTGGTATTTCCACGCATAAGTAGGATCCCATAATCTCGTGATAGAATCCCTGCATTCAACGAGTACGAAGAAAACATACAAAATGACAAGGCAAATGCAAATACAATCTTCTGGCACGTTACAATGAAACTTGAAAGTAACTCAAAGGTGAGGTGAGTTCACTACAATTCATTCATATTGAAATAGAAAACAATGAAAAGCTGCCCTTAAAAAGAAATGAAGGCATGATTGACCTAGAGTATCTAAACTAGTCCATTATACTATGTTTTAGGGTTCACAAGGAGCAGTCAACTCCTTTTGAACTTTCCACGGACACTTTGATTTGAAAGGATCAAGATCATCCCTCACAAGTATGGAGCGTCCTATCAAACGAGCATGTGGACAGTGAAGAGGATCTAACTCAAGTAGAACTATAGTTTGGTTCCAAAGAATGTTGTGCCGTTTAGAGCTACCTAAGATACGCTTCAATAATTCACCACGGTCTGAATAGGGATCATTCTCTTAGGGTTGTCCACACCGGCAATATAGAGAAACCTTTTCAAAGTACTCCTTGGAAGAAGCAATAGCAAAAGCGCTCCCAAAGTATAAATATTCATGAAGGACCACAACCCACAATGAGTCTATTAAATCAACTATTTAAGAAAATCACAAAAAGCAGTAGGTACATTGATTTTCTGAGGAAGATCCAAAGCACCCCCTTCAATGCATAAAGCACTTGTCTGAACAACAAGAATTGCCTTTTGCATTGACCAAACTCAGCACATAGGTCAATTCATCAAACACCCTAAGACTCTAAACAATAAGAGATCTCCCAATGCAGTTGGATTGGACACTCAATTCACTGAGATCTGTAAAAAAGGGGAGATATCTGAATGGAGTTAGAATGGACACTCACATTACTGAGAACCTTCACACAACAGGAGGCCTTCCAATAAGGTTAGAATGTGCACTCGATTGACTGAGAACCTTTAGAGAACGGGAGATGTTCCGATGAAGTTAGAGTGTATAGACACTCACATACAATATTCGAAATCAAATATCAAACAGATGGAAGTCAGCATATACTAAGCATTTCTCAATTTTAAATGTGCTGGATTTAAACTACCAATTATAAGTCTATTGTGGCCACTATCCGCCAAGTATAAATGTACAAGAAAGGTAAGGCACAACTAAGGAATAATGTGCATGAACAAAATCTCTAGATGGTACAGAAATCAAACATGAATCCAAGAACCAAAATTCACATGCAACGTACAATGGGTATAAAAGTGCTCTTATTTACTTGGCATATTGTGTGTTCATTTACAACGATTGATGTGAAAGTACAAGTATGGTAATTATCCATATCATAAAGTTTTTGGTTCACAAATCTAAACCTTCACGAAATTGTTTCAAAATACAATTTACAAGTGCATTTACAATTGCATCAGCAATATGTACTTAAGTCTATCTACAGTTTGAATGCTATAAAACAACAAATCCAATGACAGAAGATCTCCCAATGATGCCTTAGAGAATTTTTCGGAGTCCATATTGGGCGAACGTAAGTAGTTAAGGTAGATTAGTGGTGTCATAGGTTAGATTTTTCAAAATTTTAGAGTAGAAATCTGGAAGTGGAAACGGAAACGGTTACAAAAATAGTTAGAGCATTTCCAGCAATTAGTTTAGCGAATTACGGAATTTCCATAATTACGGATCCAATCTAGATTTGGAAATCCGGATCAAGACGGATTTCCTAGACCTACGAATTATAGGTCCGACCTACGAAACTAGGTCACCATTACGGAATTTATTGCCAGTTTTGAGGCCGTTGCCGGAGCGATGGGTACTTAATCGACCCTCGTTTCCGTCATTTCTCTTTTTCTCCGCGGAGTTTACTCCTGCGCTCGTGATAGTTGAGATAAAGAGTGGTGAGATAGCGATCGCAATGGTGGGGTTGGTGAATTCGCACAGATCCAGCCCACACTATTAGGGTTTTAGTATGGCAAAAAGCAGCTAGCGGAGGAATCTGGTCACTGCCCGAATGGTGTCGCTAACGTATTTGGAAGACGACGGCGAGCGAAAATTATTGGACGAGGACCTGGCGTGGATGAGGTGTGCCGGATTGATCTGCCGATTGTGTAGTTTGAAGAATCAAGACATGATTCAGGAACTGATTTCCGGAGTTCCTAATCAATATGAGTGGACCGTCAGGGCTAGGAAGGAGACCTGGACGGAAGAAGCATAGGCAGACATTTATAGTTTCCCGAAGCAAGGTGCCGGATGGGCCTCCCGGACGGACAAGTACACGACCGGAAAGTTTTCCAATCCGGCCAACGCAAAGGAGGCGTTTGCTATCGCAGACTGTGCCACTGTGAGGCACAAACGGATCCTGGAATTTTTAATTCCGATCCTTTATCCGGATAAGCCGACCCGGGTTACGATTACGATGGCAAACACCATCTTTGGAGCTATGGAAGAAAGAGCCGTTCACTGAGGAAGGATGATCCAGGGGGTTGTGAGTAAGTTGACGGATCATGTAGGCAAGGCTAAGCAAAGTCCCATTAGTATTTACCCCGCCCACAGTCATGTATTACCAGCATGAAGTGCTAAGTACCGATGAGATGGTGGAATATGAAACCGGATGCACCATTCTCAAATACGGGTTGCAGACAAAACATGAGAAGGAGCAATGCGAGTCGGACAAAGAGGAGGTCGAACGAATTGAGACGCTGAAGGAAAAGCGGAAGCCGAAGAAACGAAAGTCTACCGATCCAGGTTCCCGGAAAGCCTTGACGGAAAGTAGACCAAATGATGTTTCGGAACAACCCACAGCTAGGACCGGGTTAGAAGAGTTCTATGAGTCCAGAACTCAGTCGGTGGAAAAGGCGAATGGCTACATCAAGGCGTATGCGCATATCCTCATTGACGCAACAACCGAGTTGAGATGCGACCCTAGCGAGTTGCTGCAAGCTATTCGGAAAAAGCCGTCCCCGGAACTTTTGCAAGAACGGGATCAGAAAATTGAAAAGATCCGGAAGGAGGCAAAAGAGATGAAGA
Source organism: Pleurozium schreberi (assembly GCA_006891605.1). NCBI lineage: Eukaryota > Viridiplantae > Streptophyta > Bryopsida > Hypnales > Hylocomiaceae > Pleurozium > Pleurozium schreberi. The sequence continues at coordinate 218,755 of VACF01000737.1, read as the reverse complement.
ATCGGATCAACAAGCTGGAAAGGGAGGTGGCAGCATCCAGAGAAAGTAAGAAGGAGGCGTTGCACCTAGTGAAGAAATTGGGCCGGTTGATAGCAATACCGGCAGATACTATCAACCGGGCTGCTCTTGTCAGTAACCGGATCACCAAAGATTCCATAACCGGATCTAAGGTTATCACCATCTTAGTAGATTTCTCTGCTTGGATGGAGGTAACGTTGACGGAGATGCGACAGCTGTTGGACCGGATGGACCTGGACAAACCCATGGATTTTTCCGAGTTTTCGAAACTTCTGGAAGTCCATGTTGCCATTGCAATGACAACAATGAAGAAGCCGACTCTGCAAACACAGGCACAAGGTTTCACAGACCTCCTGTCCCAAGCGGTGCAAGACAGAGAATTCACTAGCGGCCGGGCAAGCTCAAGAGCCAGTGCGGATTTGGGACGGAAATGGAAGGGGAAGTCCATGGAGACGCTATTTGGAAGTTCCCATCCTTTCCAACCCACAAGAAGTAGCCCAACCGAGAGTAGTAAGTTCAAACCACCGGCGGACCAACTAAAGACGGAGCTCATGGAACGACTGGGGGAATTTAATCCGGCTCGGACCAATTCGGAAGATTTTTATATGGGTAAGGACTTATCGGAAAGAGCGGACTCAAAGTTGCTTGTCGGGACAGAGGTTTTGTCCGATGACGAGGAGGATGAAGATGATACCAAACTCTTCAATGAGTCAAAGGAGGAGGAGTTTGAGAGTGGCAAGGATACGGATGTGGAAGACACCCCGCAACCGTCAAATCGGAAGATTCAGACCCGGACAGCAACGAAGACGACTCCGGTTTCAACTTCGGAGAAGACTTCTGTGAAGGGTATGGTCAAGATGCCGCCAAGCTACATCGGTAGTGCGTCGAAGAAAACCAAGAAGGGTTAGTTAGCAGTAGTGTAGAGTCCGGTTAGTTCCGGACTGTGTTTTGGAACCGGATCGGGTTTCCGAGCTTGGGCCTTGATTCGGGTCTGTATTTTCAGGCAATTAGTTTCATCCTCCGGGGATCTCGGCGGGCCATTTCATTGGCCGCCTAGGTTTCCGGGTGGGTAGGTTTTTATTTTGACTTTTGGTTTTAAGGGCGGGCAGCGTGTTGCCCTACCATTCCATCCTTGCATTTTATTTTATCTATTTGTACTTCCTTTGAGGCTAATCTAAAACCATAAGTATAAATACTAGTTTTTACCTTCATTTGTGGAGTGTGCCAACTTGTATGACCCGCTTTGAGTATGGACGGATGAGCCAGAAGTGAGAGGCAGGAGAATCCGGAATGTAGGAAGTTCGGGGTCTGTCTGTGTGTGAACATTCGTATTGAGGGAAGAGAGTCGTGAAAGAGGTCTTGAGCATGGTGCCTTTAATTTACTGGAACGGAAATCCGGTAGTTTGGTGGTGAGAAGGCAATTTCGGAACTTTGTTAAAGTTCCGTGTGGAGATCAACAACCGCCAACGGAAGTTCCTCCATATCGGAAGGTCTGCTAGTCACTGGAATGGCCTCCACCTCTAGAGAGCAATCTCTAGACGGATCCTGAGTTTTGTTGTTTTGTCGTGGTAGTAAGGAGTGCTGGAAACGGCTTTGAGTGACCTATTGTCTGGATAGGCCATCCAGACGGCTGTGAGAGTAGTTCCGGAACGATTTACTTCTTCATATTTTCTGGTGGAGATTATTGAATTCTAGAAGGAAACAGAGTGAGGTTAAAGTGGTTAGTCCCAACGCCTTTTAAAACAATCAAAGGCGACCCTCTGAGGGTAAAATAGAGGTAACACAAACCGAATCATAAGGAAAAACGTAGACGGAAACCGGAAACGTAACAATCCCGAATCCAATCCAGATTATTACCGGATCAACATCTTTGGAACGAAATGGATAAACAGTGAGAAAAATAGATCAACATCTTTGAACCGGATAAACGGAACTTACAATGACATACTAGAGTCTCCTGGGACGATATTCCGTGTCGATTTAGAGCATTCAGTGCAGTAAAGGTACTTCTAACCAGATTACAGCTACGACAGAATTTGAAATCAACTCATACACTACAAAGAATATGGGCATTCTATGACTACGTCTATGACTACGTTTGCAGTCATTTAGGACATATATGAGTGCTGTCAATTTCCAGGCGCTGTAGTCATTGTGGACGAGTCCTTTATGGAAATGACTACGTCTTTTATATCACCTACAGAGTTTGTACGTAAAACTTCATCTACAGACTATTCCTACGGGGCAAACGACGTGGCAATGAAGTATGACGTGGAAAGGCGATCGCTGCAGTTGGGCTGTAGTCATTTATTAGTACTTTAATTATGGGGGGTGGGTGGATCCTACTTTCATACGCAGTCGTTGTTGTCACCGATATTTGGTGAGGTTTGCGGCCTCTCTTGTTGCGTTCCTTCAGGCCCTCATCATACAACGACCGCTTCAACCTCCGAGATGCTCTTCCCGCCGAATCTGCAGATGCTTCCCYTGTTGAAGTCAGGTCCCACCTTTCTTGATACGGTTGAGGAGGGGGCTGCGATCCCATGCTCCACGGCGCTGGTGGCATTGGTGCTTGAGGCATCCACTAGCCCGGCATCCACTACCAGCCGCTTYCATAGCTTGCTGCAGGTTGAGGAGGCGCAATCGTTGTACATGCYRCCGCGGGGGACCTTGGAGGAAGCTGCAGTCGCGGCCGCTTTTGTCGATTGTCAACGGAATTCCCCTCCGTTTGCAAGTCGTCCTTGTCTGAATCAAAGACTGCCCTCCCAGCRGCCGCGTGCCCTACATCCAATGCGTGCAAATTGAGACACATGAACTCAGGATTTTGACTGTGTTCCTTCCTAGTAACACCACGTACAGCATTTTGCCCTAAACTGTGACGTTCACYAYAGCGGGCAACAATTACCCTAAACCCTACAATTGCAAAATTCACATTTCAGCACGCCCAGAGACAGTGCTCCTTCCTACCGGCTGCACGCACAACATTGCACCCTAAACATTGATGTTACATACAACGGTTTTGAAGTACTACACAGAACCCTACAATTGCAAAATTGAGATTGACCGCACGCCCAGAAAACCCTAAATCCTATTACGCTTCATCTCACTACAAGGAGCGTAATCACCGCAAGAATCCAAATCACCTGCAGGCTTGACCCTCGCGGCCACCTTCTCCTGAACATGTCCACACACAATTGCGAGATTCATCATACCTGCTGCAATGGCCTCGTCGTCCGTCTTCGTCTCATCGGAGGCCGACTCCACATCTGTGCTCATCGTGGCCCTCCGCCGACGTAGTTTCACAGCCTCTCGATTCGCACCCTCCAGTCTTGAACTCTTCCGCCGGGGGGACCGCACCTTTGCAAGGTCCGCTTCTTCTACTGTAGACTTCTTCTTCGAGTGCAAGTTTCTTCTGCACAGGCGCCATGTTAGGATTCAGAAATGAAGATGCAATCATTGAAAACAGGACTCAGTGATGAAGTTGCTGTACAAGTTACTACATATTACAGAAAAACACTGTCATGCCGCAAGCGAGAATTCGGAATTGAATTAAGGGTTCCAGCGCCGTCATTGACCTCGTATATAGGTATACTGTCATACCCTAGATTGGCACATGCTACGTGGCGCTCAGATGCCGTTTCCTTGAAAAATTAAATGCTAGTCACTGGGCGCTTGTTTTACGACTACGATGTTACTATGATGCAACTGCATCTGTCCTCCTAGTCATACAGTACAACTAGAACACAACTCTAAAGGAACTACAGAGTAACTAAGTGCCAATTTCGAGGATCATAAATGCATTGGGTCCTACGTAAAGCTACCCCGCCGCCGCCACTGCGAAGAACCCTACTGCGTTCACAAAATTGAAAAACAGGGGCTTACAGGTCATCTACGGCGCGCGCGACTGCCAATTTCGCGGGCCTCACAACGTGCGCAAGCTCCGCAACGCGCTTGTCACGAAGACGCTCATACTCACACTTCTCGTCCTCTCTACTTGCCTGCGCACCCTCTTCCATGCGTGACAGGTTGCAATGCCTTCACTCTACTGAATTGAAACTTCCAGTCGCTACCAGACTCACCTGCAGTGGGTGTTGTACGAGAGCATGCAGGGTCACAAACTCCACCGAACGGCTTCGCGTGTCACCCTTGTGGAGCAACGGACTAGCGCGATGGAGAACCAGTTCTTCAGAAAGAGCGGCTGAGGGACTTTGAGAAGAAGACAAACGGGAGAGGAAAATGACCCACATGAGAATGCAGCCGCCCCTTTAGTGAAGCGACTCCGTGGTTGAGGAGGTGGCAAGTAAGGGCACTCATTGCCGATTTTCAGAAAAGGCGGCTTCGACATCATCTCCGGATACGGTAATTAATGCAGTTTGTAGTTTGATTAGACATTTTTCTTCATGACAGTGCATGTCTAATTGATCTTAGTCAGGGGTCCATCATTCCCAATTAGGGAAATTAATCATACTTCACGATTGCATTTCACCAACAGTGTTGGGGACTGGCATTTTTTTTTTTTTTTTTCTCAGACCTCCATGTTCTCGGTATAAGAAGCAGCTCATGATGTGCAGCATCTTCTCCATGTCTTTGTTTTTGAAGTGATCCAAAGCGCCTTCATTGACGTGCAGAACTTGTTTGTATGTCTTGAGGTTTAGGGTAATTTGTGACATGCGTTTTCATTGTTTTCATTGTCTCAACTGTAGTCGATCTTTGTCCTTTTTGTGGGAGCACAGTGGTCCTTGGAATATTTCAAGAAGATTCCARAGTATCTCCTAGAATTCATTCCAACTTTTATGTGCCACGGCACATGCAAACAACTCTGAGCATGCACGGAGAGAGCAGACTTCCACTGTCATCAATGACTATGGAATGCAATCATAGTGGTGAACAATGACTACATCGTGACTATTATCAGTCATTTTGTAGTTGTAGTATGTAAGCAACCAGTTGAGACCCAGTTGCAGTGCAGTGTCAAAGTCCTCTCAAACATAAATTTCTCGTGCATAATGGCTAAACCATGATGAGTCCTTTGTTGTCATATGAATTCTCGATAGATCAGACTACAGGAACTTCAAGGGGGACTGTGAGGATTCAATCCACAGTGTCCATTTCCGCATTTAGAACACAGAATGTTGCCCTCACGACCTCCACTTTCCGATTTGGGCAGGCAACGTCTACGAGATGACCGACTTTGGATCCGAGAGCTTCGTCGGGCTCGACAACTGAACGTGAAGAAGCTACATTGCCCATGCACGGAGTGCCAAGGTAGCATTACTGAATCAGTTATTTTATTGTCATATCGGAGTCATTCACGAAGCTACACAGAGTCAGTGCGGAGTCGCGCATGACTAGTTCACAACTGAGTCCACTGTAATGGTCTGTTTGTGAGGTCCATGTCGCGTCTTCACAGACTTTGGTCGATGAAAACGGTGGGATGAATGGAGTCGGGATCCAAGCTCCTCCAGTCTTCATCCTTCTATTGTTTTTATGACTGCATAGCGACTACTGTTTTGTACACGTCACACTGCCTGTGCAATTACAGAGCTCCAGTCGTTGCGCAGTCATTTAGGATAGTAAGTCATTGTTCAGTTGGTTGTGAAACACCCCTTTTTCTTGTAGTGATAAATCCAGAATGATATGATTACAAAGCCCTCGTTGGATAAGGGATCCACTCCACATTGTCCACCAAAAAGCGGGTTACTCTTCACATACACTGGCACCTTTTCATTTGACTTAAAAAGACCATCAAGCCAAAGGATCAACTGCATACGGAGGTAGTTGTCATTGGAATCACTGTGAAAGAACTCAAGAAAAACAGCGTTGTGTGGATCATTCAAGTTGTTTTTTATTAAACTGTCATCAAATAGCAAAATGTTCTCTAGTGTAGATAAACCAGCAATCTGCGCTAAAGTCATAAGGTCCTTCAAGAAGATTGGCTTACGCAGTGCAATTGGGTCCCTATATGTGGACTTGACGCACGCCCCTTGAGCTAGACAAATGACATCTSGACRACCAAAGGAAGCATYTGCAAGCACRAAGCTTAACAAGTCGTCCTTGTTTTTAGGCRTTACACTACTCCAGATTGCAACTTGCGCTCTCTGACGCAACCAATTAAAAAAGATGGTGACACGTGGCCGGCTTACAACATGGAGTCTATTACAGGTATAGGATTTGTAAAAAAGAACTCCATTCAAGTCCAAGACTACTGTATAGTTTTGTCGAGGTATCTGTTTTGGTGTCATAGGTTGCGTCCTCAAAGGTCCAACACAATTCGCAGTCCCAAATACCATGGCAAAGTTAGATATAAGTCCATCGAGAATGAGACTCATTTGAGGTCTGGTTTTGCAATATAGTCCGGAACTAACCGGACTCTGCACTAAAAACTAACTAACCCTTCCGGGTCTTCTTCGATATGCTTGCCAATAAACCTGGTGGCACTCGGGTTGTTGCCTTCACCGGAGTTGTTTCCGATGTCGACACAGGAGTCGTCTTGGTGGTGGTTCGGGTTTGAATCTTCCAGTTCACCGGAGGCGGTGAAGCATCTTTGTCGGTTTTGTTGTCGCTGTCAAACTCCTCCTCCTCCGACTTGCTGAGGATCTTAGTATCATCCTCATCTTCATCTTCAGATGAAATCTCCGTCCGGACCGGCACCTTTGAATCGAGTCGATCCGAGCTGATATTTTCCAGATCAAAATCCTCCAAATGGTCCCTAGCTGGATTCGTCTTGGCCATCCGGAGCATGAGAGCCGTCTTCAATTGATCTGCTAGTGTTCTGAACACCTTGCTGTGAGCCGTGCTTCCTCCCATGGTTTGGCCAAGGCGAATACTTCCGGAAAGCGTCTCCATGGACTTGCCTTTTTCTTTCTGTCCAGACTCATTACTGGCCCTTGAGCTTGTACGACCCGCCCCAAATTCTCTTGGCTTCACCACATTCGACATGAGGGTCGTAAATTCCTGTGTCTTCAAAGGTTGGGCCTATTTCTGCGTTGGAGTTGTTTCGGTGGCTGCAGGAACTTCCGAAAGATCCGGAAACTCGGAGAAGTCCATTGGCTTGTTTGGGTCCATCCGATCTAACAGCCACCGCATCTCCGTCAACGTCACGTCCATCCGGGCAGAATAATCCACCAGCACCGTAATGACTTTTGACCCGGTTATTGCATCCTTGGTGATCCAGTTGGTGAACAAGGCGGCTCGATTTATGGTATCCGCCAGTTCCGCCACCAACCTGCTTATCCCCTTCACAAGGTGCAACGCGTCTTTCTCTCTCTGCCGGGAGGCGGTCAACTCCCCTTCTAGCCACTTGACCTTGTTTTGCATGACTTCCGCTTCCTTCCGGAGTTTTCCAATTTCTTGGTCCCGTTCCTCGAGAAGTTCCGGAGAAGGTCGCTTCCGGATCGCTTGTACCAACCCGTGGGGTTCACACTGCAGCTTGTTAGTTGCATTGATGAGGATATCCGCATATGCTCGGATATACCCATTCGCCTTTTCCACCCACTTGGTGCCTTCGTCATAGAACTTGTCCAACTTCGTTCCGGTCTCTGGCTTTTCCGGAGGATCATCCGAACTACTCTCCGTTAGGGCTTTCCAGGATCTCGGATCAGTGGATTTCCGCTTTTTATCCTTCCTCTTGTCCTTCAGCGGCTCCGCTTGATCTACTTCCTCATGCTCCAAATCCTGCTACTCCTCCTCATGTTCTGATTGGAGCCCGTATTTGAGGAGAGCGCATTCGGTGTCGTATTCTATTATCTCATCCGGATTGAGTACATCATTCTGGTGGTACATGTAGAACAAGTAGGTGGTGATCGGACTCGTTCTTGCCTTTCCAACATTATCCGCCAAGTTGTTCACCACTCCTTGGATTACTCGTCCCCAATGAACGGCTCTCCCCTCCAGAGCCCCAAAGATGGTGTTCCCCACCGTAACTGTAAGCTGGGTTGGCTTTTCCGGATAGAGGATTGGAATGAAAAATTCCAAAACCCGTCTGTGCCTCACGGTGGCACAGTCCGCGATAGCAAACTCCTCCTTCACGTTAGCCAAATGGGCAAATTTTCCGGCTGTGAACTTATCCGTCCGAGAGGCTAATCCGGCACCCTGTCTCGGAAATCCGTAAACTTCCGCCCAAGCCTCTTTCGACCATGTTTCTCTCCTGGCTTGCACCGTCAGTTCGTACTGATTAGGAGCTCTGGAAATGAGCTCTTGAATCATTTCATCATTCTTCAGGCTCCAAGGCCGACGGATCAGTCCAGCGCACCCCATGCGCTCTAGGTCTTCGTCCAGCATCTGCCGCTCGCCTTTGTCTTCCGGATAGGATGGCAACACCATACGGGCTGTGGCCGGATGCCCCTGTTGACTACTTTCCGCCAAACCAATAACCCTAACAGTGTGAGCCGGATCCGTGCGGATTCACCAACCCCACCATTGCGATCACTATCTCACCACTCTTTCTCTCAACTATCACGAGCGCAGGAGTAAACTCCGCGGAGAAAAAGAGAAATGACGGAAAAAAGGGACGGTTAAGTACCTAATACTTCGGCAACGGTTCCCAAACTAGTAATAAATTCCGTAACGGGGACCTAGTTTTGTAGGTTGGACCTATATTTTGTAGGTTTGTGAAATCCGGCTTCCGTCTGATTTCCGGATCCAAACTAGATCCGTAATCACGGAAATTTCGTAATTACCCACATATTTTCGGAATGTCTTCTAACTACTTCCGGAACTATTCTAAAATTTTGAAAAATCTACCCTTACTATAACAACACAAACGTATCCTAACTAGTTGCGTTCGCCGAATACGGACTTCGACACATTTTAGACATTTTTCCACCCTAAACCCCCCAACCACCTCCCCCAACTGACCACCCTCCCTCGTGGACTACTGTTCCTTGCCTGACCGCTTGTCCTCGCCCAATTGCTTGTTCCTGCTTGACCGCCTTCTTCCACCCAATTGCTTTTTCCATCCAACCGCCTTCCTCCGCGGCTCCACCCGACCGCCTAAAATCACCCGACTGCATCTGGCGGATGGTGCATTGGCAGTCGAGCCCCGATCGCGCGCGCGTCCGATCGATCAAGCGAGCGGGTGTCTATTCAATCGTGCCTGTTGGATCAGACAAACGAGGATCGTCTGCCTAATCTCAGCCGTCCAATCTGGCGGTCGGGGTGGGAGCGACCGCCAGGGTATAAAGGGGCAGACGGCTCGACCGCTTTAATTTCACTTTTTCTTTCTTCCTTGTTATTGCAAGTGTTGAGCGGAGAGCTTGATGGTGTATCCTCCATTGGATTGTCTTATCGGGAAAGAGAGAGTTTGATTTTGGAGGGTAGAAATTTTGCCAATTTTTTTTATAATTGATACTTCACGTCACATACTGTCATATGATTTTTCACGTTCAATAAAAGAGAGTCATTACATTTTTATCAGTAATCAATTGGAAGAGTTTTAATACAATGCCAAGAGCAAAGAAGGCTGCAAAGGGAAAACAAGTGATGGGGACAAGTATCGACACGGCTATGGAAATTCCCTCCGATGCATGCAAAGCATTCCTTGTTGAATGCATTGTCAAATTTTACGAGGCCAAAACCACGGTGTGTCGGTGTCACTTAACGCCACGTATGTAAGCTACCAAGAGGAGTGTCGACAAAAATTCAAGACGGACATGGTGCATAAGATGTTGGATGCTTTGCATATTCCGGAATGGCATCATGAAACGGAAAAAAAGGGATTTAATAAGTTCTTATAGAATAGGCTAAATGATGCATTGTAAAATACAAAAGTGATTTTAACAAAATATGGCAATGTAAACCGTACAAATGACAAAGCCTTTCAGGATCTCATTCTAAAAGCTGACTTGTTTGTTGGCCGGTATAAATCTTTTACAAAAAGGCGTAACCGGCAAGGGTCCATGGTGTTGTACAGGCAATCTAGGCGTAAGTATCCTCACAACACCCAAATGTAGTAAGATGATACGAAATATCATCATAGGCAATTCTAGTAAGTTGTTGCAAGCTTGATTTGTMAGGATTAACCTTCTTTCCCCTATTTTTCCCACATTCCACTCTTTTCCACATTTGTGTCTATTCGGAATCCAATCCAGATTCGTCCTCTACCAATTTCCGATTATATCTTCTTACACTCAACTAGTTTTCAATGCCTCTATTTTACCTTGAGAGGGTCCGCCTTTGATTGTATAAGGGGGTAGGAACTCACCACTTGCATTCTTCACACTCTCTCCTCTCTAAAACAAACACAAACACCCACAGAATGATATATTGCAATAAATCAATTTGGAAATACTCTCACAACTATCCGGATGGCCTATCTGGAAAGCAAGTCACTCAAAGACGTCTCCAGCTTTCATCACTACAATGACAGATCAAAAGACACCATCTAGTTTTGTTGTATGCGCAATCTAGGCGTAATTATCCTGACAACATCCAAATGTTGCAGGATGACACTGAATATTGTCTTAGGATATCCAAGTTTGTTGTTGCAAGCTCAAATTATCAGGATTGGCTCTTTCCCAGATTTACACTTATCCAAAATCCAATCCAAATCTGTCCTTTTCTAGTTTCCGGTTACGCCTTATTTTACTAAACTGGTTTTCAATGCCTCTGTTTTATGATCAGAGGGGCCACCTTTGATTGTATTAAGAGGTTAGGACGCACCACTTGTTTTCCTCACTCTCTCCTCATTGAAATACACAAACATCCATAGAATGATACGTTGCAGTGAATTAATCCGGAAATACTCTCACAACTTTTCAGATAGCCTACCTGGGAAGCAGGTCACTAAAAGCCATCTCCAACTTTCTTCACTACAACGAMAGATCAAGAGACACCYARAATCTGTCTTGGGATWGYTYCCTAGAGGTTAAACTRATCYAGTGGTTGGAAGACCTTTCAGTGCGTGGGGATTTCTGCTGGCARTGGCTTATCTSCRCACGGAATCAACTCAATCCCRSAACTGCATCCGCACCATTTCTCTCACCGGATTACCGTTCCAACCATTTAAAGGTGCCACGCKCAAGACCTTCCTCACAAACCTAACACCTCAATACGAATGTTCTCACACAATCTGACTCCGTTTCTCTAGTTCTGAGTTCCCCCTCTTCTCACTCCCCTCTCATCCGTTCATACTCAAGCAAACACACAAGTCCGCAACTCTCACAATTGAAGTCAAAACCAGCATGCTCACTGATGGCTCTAGATTTAAAAGATGGAAGTACAAAATAGATGATTAAAAATGCTAGGATGGAATGGAAGGGCAACAACTTGTCCACCCTCAAATCTCAAAACAAAAAGCCAAAAGCCAAAAAGCAACCAGCCAAAAATCCACGCAGCCAATCAGATGACCCTTAGAAATCCTCGGAATAACAAAACTACCAGTCCTAAAACAAGAATCCACATCCAAATCCAAGTTCGAAAACATGTTCTAGAAAACCCTAACTAACTGAAAAACACGCCCTAACTATTGTCTCTTCTTCGGCTTCTTTGAAGTGCTATCGCCCAGACTAGCTGAAACCTTGGCAGAGACCTTGATTGGAGTTGCTTCCGAGGTTGAAACCGGAGTCGTCCAAGTAGTTGCCCGGGTCTGAATTGTCCGCCTCATTGGTGGAAGGAAATTATAATCCCTCTCCTCGTCATCCTCAAATTTGTCCTCCTTCGACTTCTTGATGATTCGGGTTTCTTCCTCTTTCTTCTTGTCGGAGTTTGAAATCCTCATCAGCAACTTTGAGATTTCCCGTACTGGCAAATCCTGCTACATGTAGTCGGATTGTTACGGATGGTTCCGAGCCGGGTTCAAGGTTGCCAGTCGATCTAGGAGATCGTTCTTAGAATGCGGCCCTGGATCTTTAAATCCGACAACCGGAGTTGGGTTGGTAGCTGGAACCTTTGGTGGAATGATACTTTTGGATGAAGTCAAGAGAGTCTTTCCCTTTAGTCTCCTTCCTAGATCAACACTTGTCCTTGTATTTGTCCATCCCAATGTTGCTTCTCTTGCAATCTCCACTACATGAGTCCACGGTTGTCCGTGTCACGTCAAGTCATGACGTCAGGATGTCATGACGGTGACGTGACGTAACCCCCAAAGTTTGTCATGATAGAATATTCTATTTTTTTTATGGAATATGATGAAATTCACTAGGATAAACAACATAAATTAAAAAATCATGTTAAGGAATAGTGATACATTTGTATTTCCATCATGATAGTCAAAAACAAATTTTGAAAGAAGTAAAAAAAATTTTGGAATTAAAGATTTAGGGTTAGGGATGTCATGATTCTTGTGGATCATGACGTAGATCATGACATGTCATGACGTGTCACGACGGACGCGTCATGACATCACGACGTGAAAAGCCCACGTCACGTCAGGATAGACATTGCTGCATGAGTCAGAAGGTCCTCGAGTCCTTTTGGCTATCTTTGTGTTGCTACTAATGGATCCAGTCTAACCCAAATCTCTTTTCCCGTGGTCGTATTGACATCCCACACGTCCAAAAATTTGGAGAAGTCCATGGGCCGATCCAGATTGATCCATTCTAGCAATTGCCGCATCTCTACCAAAACGATTTCCATTTAGGCTAAAAAATCGACCATGATGGTCACCACCTTCGATCTGGTCACTGTTGCTTTCTTGGTCAGCCGGAGGTTGAAGAAGGCGGCCTTGTTGATGATCTCTGTTAGTTCCGCCACCAGTCTCGACAATTCCTTGATCGAGTGTAGCACCTCCTTCTCCTTCTGCCTTGATGCTGACAACTCCCTTTCCAACCATTTCACCTAGGTTTGGAGGTCGTCCCTTACCTTCCGCAGGCGCTCAGTCTCCTCTTCCTTCTTCCGTAGTGTTTCCGGACTTGTCCTCATCCAAATTGCCTCTATGATCTTTTCCGGATTGCAGTCTACACTATAAGAGAAAGGGGTGCTTTAAGTATAATCCTAGAGATAAGATTTTAAGTATTGACCTACAAGGAGTCTTATAAGTAAGAATCTATTCAAAACACATGTCTTTTAAATAAAATTTTACTTAATAGACATGTGTTTTTGGTAAATCCTTACTTWAAAGACTCTTTATAGGTCATTAMTTAAAATCTTGTCTCTAKGACTATACTTAAAACAMCCCTTTCTWTTAYAGTGYCAGCTCCTCRGTAGCCTCTAYCAAYATCARGGAGTAGGTATTGATGTATGTCTTGGCTCATTCCATCCACTAAAAGCCGGATTCATAGAAGTTGTCCATTTTTCACATRTGAGGTGGTCTTTCCGGAACCTCTYCCGGACTACTTTTYGRTAAYTCCTTCCGCTTCTTCTTTTCCCTCTWRTCAATTAAGGGCTCTATTCATTCAAGCTCCTTTCCCTYYGATCCAGCKTGCTCTCCTTCTACTTCACTTTGAAGTCCGTACTTTAGAATTCCGCATCCGGTTTAGTACTCTAGCAACTCTCTTTTCTTCATGACCTCATGCTCATGATACATGTGGAAGAGGTGGGGGCTGATAGGGCTATGCTTGGCMTTSTCTACATGATCCGCYARCTTGCTCACCACCACCGCTATGAATTTTCCCTAGTGCACCACCCTGTCGTCTATAGCGCCAAAAATAATGTTGGCCACTATGACCGTAACCTGGGTTGGCTTGTCCGGATACAAGATTGGAATGAAAAATTCCAGTATCCGTCTATGCCTCTCGCTTGCACAATCCGCAATAGAAAATCTTTCCTTGGCATGAGCCGAATTTACAAATTTTCCAGTTGAAAATTTATCCGACCGAGAGGCAAGTCCGGCTCCGGATTTTGGAAATCCGTAAACTTCCGCCCAGACCTCCTCAATCCAAGTCTCACATCAAGCTCTCATTGTCCTCTCCTACTAATTAAAAGCTCTAGGGAATAGCTCTTGAATCATTTCTACATTTTTTAGGGTCTATGGCCTTCAGATTAACCCCTGCCCGCCAAATACTCGTCTAGTTGCTTCCGGACTCTTTCCTCCTCTTGTATGGTTGGGCAGATCAACCGAGACGTAACTGTAATCTTTCGGTTACTTCCTTCCACCAAGGAAACTGTTAACAGAACCGGTTGGATCCATGCGGATTCACCAACTCTATAGTTACAATCACTATCTCACCACTCTTTCTTTCAAATATACGCATGCAAGAAACACTGCGAAGAATTGGAAAAATGAAAGAAGTGGTGCGCGATTTAAGTACCCGTTGCTCCGTCAACGGCTCCAATAGGGAGCTATTTTCCCGCTCCGGTGACCTAGATCCGTAGGTCAAAACTAAAGGTCATAGGTCTCTACGTACAATCCTGATTTGTCCAAATTTTTGGATCCAATTTGGACTTGGTTACGGAACTTCCATAATCTCAATTATATAACCGGAAAGTGGCTAAGCTCATAATCCTACATATATGGCTCTATTTTTGGGTTTTAACTAAAAAAAATTTGAAAAATCTTACCCTATCTATATYGTATTCTATCTTAATTCTATCCGTTTGCGCGATCCRTACTACGACAGGTTTTGTACTYGAGCAATTCTCCTTTTTTCAAGACCTCATGCTGGTGATACATGTGGAAGAGCTAGGGGCTGATAGAACTATGCTTGGCCTTTGTTGGAGTCCGTATTCCTTGAACGGACTAAATTCAGATAGAATAGTGTTTAGATAGGCCTAGATTTTTCAAATTTTTATGTTCACATCCGGAAGTAAAAGTAGAAACATTTACTTAGGAATTTAGATACTTTTCGACACTAATTAGGAGATTACAAAAATTCCGTAACACGTATCCAAACCGGATCCAAAAATACGGACAAAATCAAATTTCAAGGACCTACAACTTATAGGTTCGACCTATGGATCTAGGTCAACGTTATGGGTAAACGGCTCATTTCAGGACCATTGATAGGGTGATGGGTACTTAAGCTGCTCATTGTTTCTTTCATTCCTCTTTTTCTCCATGGAATTTTCTTGCGTGCGTATAGTTGAGAGAAAGAGTGGTGAATTAGTAATTGCTACAGTAGAGTTGGTGAATCTGCATGGATTTGGCTCATACTATTAGGATTTCCATGGCGGAAGGTCACAATCGGAAGAATACGGTTACGGCCCAAATGGTTTCCCCGACCTATCCGAAAGAAAAAAACGTCCGGAAGCAATCCGAGGAAGACCTGGCAAAGATGGGTTGTTACGGATTGATTTAGAGGCCATGGAATCTGAAGAACAAAGACATGATTCAAGAACTACCTTCTGAAGCTCCAAATCAATACGAGAAAACCGTCAAACCTAGGCGAGAGACATGGATGGAGGAGGCATTGGCAGATGTCTACGGATTTTCGAAGTTTGGAGCCGGACTTGCCTCCCAAGCGGACAAGTTTTCAGTCGGAAAATTTCTGAATCCGGACCTTGTTGAGGAGGGGTTTGCCATGGCGGACTGTGCAATTGAGAGGCACATGAGGGTCCTAGAATTTTTGATTCCAATCCTCTATCAGAATAAGCTGACCCAGGTTACGGTTACGGTGGTGAACACAATTTTTAGAGCGATGGAGGGAAGGGTAGTGCACTCGGAGAAGGTGATCTCCAATGTCTTCAGCAAGCTCGCGGATCATGTAGGAAAGGCTAAGCAAAGCCCCATCTGCGCTTACCTTTTCCACATGTATCATCAACATGAAGTATTGAAGTTGGGGGAGGTAGTGGAGTACAATACTAGATGTACTATCCTGCAATATTGGCTTCAAAATGAAGTAGAGGTGGAGCAGCACGGATCAGACGGAGAGAAGATTGAGCGGATAGAGCTTCTTATAGATGAGAGGGAGAAGAAGAAACAAAAGTTGACTGATGCAGCTGTCGAAGTCCGTATTCGGCAAACACAAGTAGTTAGGGTAGATTAGAGTTGTCATAGGCTAGATTTTTCAAATTTTTAGAGTAGAAATCCGGAAGTGGAAATGGAAGCGGTTACGGAAATAGTTAGAGCATTTCCCGCAATTAGATTAGCGAATTACGGAATTTCTGTAATTACGGATCCAGTCCGGATCCGAAAATCCGGAGGAAGACGGATTTCCCAGACCTATGAATTATAGGTCCGACCTACGAAAATAGGTCACCGTTATGGAATTTATTGCCGGTTTTGGGACCGTTGCCGGAGCGATGGATACTTAATCGACCCCGGTTCCGTCATTGTTCTTTTTTTATGCGGAGTTTAATCTTGCGCTCGTGATAGTTGAGAGAAAGAGTGGTAAAATAGTGATCGCAACGGTGGGGTTGGTGAATCTGCACGGATCCGGCCCACACTGTTAGGGTTTTAGTATGGCGGATAGTAGCCAATGGAGGAATCCGGTCACCACCCATATGGTGTCGCTATGGTGGAAAGCTGTTAACAAAGGCATCCGGCTCACACTGTTAGGGTTTTAGTATGGCGGATAGTAGCCAATGGAGGAATCCGGTCACCACCCATATGGTGTCGCCGACGTATCCGGAAGACGACAGCGAGCGGAAGTAACTGGACAAGGACTTGGCGCGGATTTAGGGTGCTAGACTGAACCGCCGACCGTGGAGTTTGAAGAACGAAGACATGATCCAGGAGCTAATTTTTGGAGCTCTTAATCAGTATGAATGGACCGTCAAGGCTAGGAAGAAGACCTGGACAGAAGAGGCATGGGCGGAGTTTTACGGCTTTCCGAAGCAGGGTGCCAGATGGGCCTCCTAGATGGACAAGTACACGGCCGAAAAGTTTTATGATCCGGCGAACTCAAAGGAAGGGTTTGCGATCGCAAACTGTGCCACTATGAGACATAGACGGATCCTGGAATTTCTAATTCTAATCTTGTATCCGGATAAGCCGACCCGGGTTATGGTGACGGTGGTCAACACCATCTTTGGAGCCATGGAAGGAAGAGCCGTGCATTGAGGAAGGGTGATCCATGGGGTTGGGAGCAAATTGGCGGATCATGTCGAAAAGGCAAAACAAAGTCCCATCAGCGCCTACCTGTTCCAGATGTATCACCAGCACGAAGTACTGAGTCTGAATGAGATGGTGGAGTATAAAACCGGATGCACCATTCTCAAATACGGATTGCAGTTGGAACATGAGAAGGAGCAACATGAGTCAGACGAGGAAGAGATCGAACGTCTTGAGACGCTGAAAGACAAGCGAAAGCAAAAGAAACGGAAGTCCATTGATCCGGGTTCTTGGAAAGCCCTGACGGAAAGCAGCCTAGATGATGTTCAAGAAAGACCCACGGCCAGGACTGGGTTAAAAGAGTTCTATGAGTTTGGAACGCAATGGGTGGAAAAGGCAAATGGCTACATCAAGGTGTATGCGGACATCTTCGTTGACGCAACAATCGAGTTGAGCTGCAACCCTAGCTAGTTGCTGCAGGCTATGTAGAAAAAACCGTCCCCGGAACTTTTACAAGAACGGAATCAGGAAATTGAGAAGATCCGGAAGGAGGCGGAAGAGATGCAGAATCGGGTCAACTGGTTGGAAGGGGAGCTGGCAGCATCCAAGAAAAAGAAGAAGGAGGCATTGCACCTGGTGAAGGGATTGAGCCGATTCATAGCGGAACCGGCAGATACCATCAACCGCGCCACTCTCTGCAGTTCCCGGATTGCCAAGGATTCCGTAACCGGATCAAAGGTTATCACCATCTTGATAGACTTTTATGACCGGATGGAGGTAATGCTGACGGAGATGCGACAGCTGTTGGACCGGATGGACCCGGACAAACCAATGGACTTATCTGAGTTTCTGTAACTTCCGAAAGTCCACGTTGCCACCGGAACAACAACAGTGGAGAAACATACTCCACAGACAAAGTCACAAGGCACGGAGGCACAAAAGATCACAAACCTCTTGTCCCAGGCGGTGCAAGACAGAGAATCTACAACTGGCCGGGCGAACTCAAGAGCCAGTGCGGATTCAGGACGGAAATGGAAGGGGAAGTCCATGGAAACACTGTCCGGAAGTACCGGACCTGCCCGACCCACACGAGGAAGTCCGACCCAGAGTAGTAAGTTCAAACCACCGGCGGACCAACTAAAGACGAATCTCATGGATCGATTGGAGGAGTTGAATCCAGCTCGGACCAATCCAGAAGATTTTGATATGGGTGAAGACTTACTGGAACGAGGGGACTCAAAATTGCCGGTCCGGACAGAGGTTTTGTCCGATGACGAGGAGGATGAAGATGATACCAAATTCTTCAATGAGTCAGAGGAGGAGGAGTTTGAAAGTGGCGAGGATATGGTTGTGGAGGACACCCCACCGCTGCCAAACCGGAAGATTCAGACTCGGGCAGCAACGAAGACGACTCCGGTTTCAATTTCGGAGAAGACTTCTGTGAAGGGTCCGGTCAAGATGCCGCCAAGCTACATTGGTAGTGAGTCGAAGAAAACCAAGAAGGGTTAGTTTGTAGTTCTCAGAGTCCGGATAATACCAAACTGTGTTTTGGAACCGAATTGGGTTTTTGAGCTTAGGCCCGGATCCGTTTTTTATTTATTTTTAGGCAATTAGATTCATCCTCCGGGGATCTTGGCGGGCCGTAATATTGGCTGCCTGGGTTTCCGGGTGGGTGGTTTTCTATTTTGACTTTTGGTTTTAAGGGCGAGCAGTGTGTTGCCCTGCCATTCCATCCTTGCATTTTATTTTATCTATTTGTACTTCCTTTGAGGCTAATCTAAAACCATCAGTGTAAATACTGGTTTTTACCTTCATTTGTGGAGTGTGCCAACTTGAATGACCCGCTTGAGTATGGACGGATGAGCCGGAAGTGAGAAGAGGGGGAATCCGGAACAGAGGAAGTTTGGGGTCTGTTTGTGTGTGAACGTTCATACTTAGGGGAGAGAGTTGTGAAAGAGGTCTTGAGCATGGTGCCTTTAATTTATTGGAATGGTAATCCGGTAGTTGGGTGGTGAAAAAGAAATTCCGGAATTTCATTAAGTTCCGTGTGGAGATCAGCGACCGCCAAATGAAGTTCCTCCACATTGGAAGGTCTACCAGTCACCGAAATGGCCTCCACCTCTAGAGAGCAATCTCTAGACGAATCCTGAGTTTTGTTGTTTTGTCGTGGTAGTAAGTAGTGCTGGAAACGGTTCTGAGTGACCTATTGTCCAAATATGCCATTCGCACGGCTGTGAGAGTAGTTCCAAAACGATTTACTACTTTATATTTTCTGGTGGAGATTATTGAATTCTAGAAGGAAACAGAGTGAGGTTAAAGTGGTTAGTTCCAACCCCTTTTAAAACAATCAAAGGCGACCCTCTGAGGGTAAAACAAAGGTAACACAATTCGAGTCGTAAGGGAAAACGTAAACGTAAACAAAAACTGGAAAAGTAACGATCCGGAATCCAATCTAGATCGTTCCAGGATCAATATCTTTGGAAACCGGAAAGGAAATAATCCGGAATCCAATCCGGATTATTACTGGATCAACATCTTTGGAACGGAATGGATAAAAAGTGAGAAAGTAGATCAACATCTTTGAACCKAATAAACGAAACTAACAATGACATACTAGAGTCTCCTGGGACAATATTCTGTGTTGATTTACATCATTCAATGCAGTACAGGTATTTTTAACTAGATTACACCCACGACACCAGCTTTCCAAAAGCAAGTCATGGAGAGCAATCCAGAAGAGCTTCCGGAAAGACCTTCGCCTGCAACCTGTCTGGATTAGTTTTGCGAATTCGGAATCCAATGGGAGGAGCAAGCTAAGACGTACATCAGCAACTACGCTGGCATACTACTCGAGGCTACCGAGGAGTTGGGATGTGAGCCGAAAGACGTTATCTAGTCCATCCGGAAGAGGCCAACCTCGGAAACTTTACGGGGAAAGAAAGAGGAGATTGAGCGCATCCAAAAGGAAGGAGAGGACTTCCAGAATCGGGTAAACTGGTTGGAAAGAGAATTGGCAGCATCGAAGAAGAGAGAGAAGGAGGCCCTACATCTAGTAAAAGGGTTGTCTCAGTTGGTGGTGAAACCAACAGAAACCATCAACCGAGCCGCATTCTTCAGTTCTTGGATTGCCAAGGAAGCCCTAGTGATCGGATGCAAGGTGGTGACCGTACTGGTCGATTTCTCTTCCCGAATGGAGCCCACTTTGGCAGAAATGTGCCAGCTATTGGATAGGATTTATCCAAATCGGCTGATGGATTTCTCTGACTTTCCGGAGGTACTGGATGTCCAGATGACCCCCGAAATGGAAACCTTGAAGAAGCAGACTCCACAAAAGAAGGCACAAAGCAAGAAGCCTAAAGGGTTTAGAGACCTTCTAACTTGTTTAGTGGAGACTACAAACGAGGGTACATCGGATTAGGCAAGCACCAAGGAGAGCGCTGACTTGAAAGGAAATAGAAAAGGAAGACCCTTCAAGCTTCATCTGGAAGTAATGTTTCGCTAAAGCCACCGGTTGGCAGGACGACTCCAGGTAGCGTATTCAAGAAGCCAACCCAACTTACCAAATCAAGTCTCCTAATCGGGTTGGGAACCATGAATCCAACAAAGGATCGTACAGAGCAGTTCGACTACATGCAGGAGGACTCGTTGTAACGGGAGGAACCAAAGCTACCACTCCGGATTTTAGTTTTGGATGAGGAGGAGGAAGATGAAACCTGGATCATTGATAAGTCAGAGGAGAACAATTTTGAAGACGACAAAGATTCGGATGACGATTCCCATCCACCTTTAAATCGGAAAATCTTAAGCCGGGCAGCAGCAAGGACAACTCCGGGTTCAATCCCGGAAACAACTCCAATGAAAGGCTCAGTCAAGGCACCAACTGCCTTTATCGGGAGTCCTTTGAAGAAGTCAAAGAAGTAACAATAGTTACACTAATAGAAAACGTAGGAATTTTGACAAAATTTTGTTGATTTGGTCGCGTTGTCCCAGTCACTGTTTTGTTGATTTCAATAGAAATCTATTAATTTTTTACTGATTTCTGTTAAACTCAACAAAACAGTGACCGGGACAACGTGACCAAATCAACAAAATTCTGTCAAAATTCCTGTGTTTTCTACTAGTGTTAGTTTTGTTTTCCAGTTAGTTTGGATTTGTTTTTCTTAATAACGGTTTTCCGAGGTTGGGCCCGGATCCAGATTCTTATTTTTAGGACTATTAGTTTGATCTTTCGGGGATCTCAAAGGGTCATTTCATTGGCCGCCTAGGTTTTCAAGTGGTTGATTTTCTGTTTTGGATTTTGGTTTTTAATGGCGGACAGGTTGTTGCCCTCCCATTCAATCCTAGCATTTTAAACCATGTATTTTGTATTTCCACTCTTTTAATCCAAAACCATCAGTGAATGTGCTTATTTTGACTTCAATTGTGATAATCCTTGACTAGTGTGTTTGCTTGAGTATGGACGGTTCAGAGGAAGTGAGAAGAAAAGGCTGTATTCATTAAAGTGAAAAACAGTGGTCATATTGAGACCTTATGTCTCTTCCATTTCAAAGATAAGTTGTTGAAGGCAAAGATAAATGTATGGGAGCCTTTAAAAGCAAAATGTTTCCATGTGGACTGCTTAGAGCAAATGAAGACCAAAACAATAAAGTTACCTTGTTTGCCAAATTGAATTCCACATGAGATGTCCAAAAGTATGCAACATTTTTATAAGTGGGTCCCTTTACATTGAAAGACATGAATTTGCTTGAGAACCCATGTACATGTGAAACAATTTATCTCACTTGTAAATAATCATTGATAATGGAAACCCCTTTTTATAATTGATCAATGTGTATGAAGAATTTATTGAAGATAATTTGACTCTGGAAGTCATATACGTTTTGTAGATAGTTCTCTGCTTGGAGCTTCTTTTCAAAGGGTATAGGGTGTATAAATTGAATTTATAACCAATAATTAAATAGTAGCCCGTACCTATTAATATGTGTATTTCTTGTATTCTTCATCACCCTGTTCAGTTAGGGTATAGTGCGAGAAGTCTGCACCTGAGAGACTAATAGTTGACTATGTGATTGGAGGTCCGGGTTTGATTCCTGTTGACTTCCATCTCATTAAGCTGTGGGCGCTATCCTAATGTTGAGCTAGAGTTTGTACTTTAGATTTCACACATACAAGTTTTAATATTTTTTTGTATCTCAAGTAGATATGTGCATGTATAGTAAGGCTGCAGAACATTTGATAGATGATGGTGATAAATAAATGATTATTTATCATATAAGTGCAACTTGTGCCTCTTCACAAATACAAAGTCATGTGTTAAAGAGTTGGTTGTATAAGGCTAGTTTTTCCACTCAGATGGTCCGAGTTCAATTCCTACTGAATTTGTTTGAGCAACTAAGAAAAACACATGACTTGGTACTGCTAAGTGAGCTATGCAGGCAGGAAAGTTGTAACAACCAACTCAGCCCCTATCCAAAAATGTGACAAGTGCTTAACACCTTAACTAAATAAAAAAGTGGTCTTACCCACTATTTTTTTTTCAATCCCACCATGTTTTCAAAACTAAAACTACAAATTGAAAAATGAAGGACAAAGTTATCAACGTCCATACCAAAAAAATGTACAATAGATAAGTAACTACATTCCCGAAAACAGTGATTTTATTCAATCCCACCATGTTTTGTCCCACTTTGATTTAATAAGCATATATTCAAATCAATAATCAAGAAACAAGTCCAACTACATCAACACAAATATTGCATGAAATGTATAATGCAAATCCATATAGATTAAAAATAAATAACAACATCTTTTGCCGCGCAAGATTTCAAGAAGTACCATATACAAAACTAGTCTAAAATCAATAAAATCAAAACTTAACACTCAAATAAATACCATGTACTAAGAATTTTGTGATATAATATGGCGTTAACCCACCTCACTTATTTAAAAGCTAAACAACAAAATAAAAAATCAAATCCAAACCAAGAAATTAGACTTTCATATACGACAAATTATATCTATAGTTCCTCCTACATACTCAATCAAAACTGTAGGACGACAAACCCCCTTGATGACGTCAACTTGTGCAGTTGGAATCTTCAGAACACACTCCACTGTGTCTTTCTTCACCCTAGACTTCCATGCGGTCACCAATGAGTTGGTGTTCGCCCAAACTGGAATTTGGACCTCATCCACTTTCCAATGCAATCCTTTGGTGGAGTCCCAACCCACATACATTTCCTGAATATTATGCTCTCGTGACATAGGGCAAAAGTATTGAATCAGCACGCAATTTGGATGATCCGGGTTTGTGAAAGGATCAGACAAAGCCCTCGCAATCCATATCGGCTTAAGATCACCATCGAAAGGTCGAACGGCGACAAAGTACCCTTCGTAAAGATCACGGGCCACCCGAAAAGATGGCAACGGTCGATTACAAAGGGTCCCCACAAACGCTTCATCCACAACAAATTCCTTTTGAACCTCACCATCATTGTCAAGTTCATCCACCTGTGCCAACCCGACTCCAGTAGAAGGCCAGAAGCCGTCCTTCAACATGGAGACGATTCAATTGACTCCTTCAATGTTGCATTCACAACCTGCCAATACAACACCAAGTGTTCAAAGCACCTCAACATGGAAACGCTTCCATCTTCATTGCATAAGGTCTCCCAATACTTGATGAACCCRGAGAGACCCTTGAAAATGTCATCCACACTCCTCATTGGTAGAGGAACCACGGGCTTCAGCTCTTCACGAGGCCATAGACTTCGTCCCTCAGAATCCTCCCGCCACAACTTGATACCTTCTTTCGTGAGCCATTCATTGCCTGTGCAGTAGAACTTATATTTCATGATGGGAATGCCCGTTGCGCTCAAATAGAACTTGAATTGTTGTGCCTTCGTATGCCCAACAAGTGCATCCTCCCCTTCACAGATGGAGTCTTCAATGAAAGACTTGAAATCAGGAACTTCCTCTACAAGATGAGGGATTGTAGGCACGGAATCAACHTCCATGAATGATTTCATGAGGGATGGAAGCGTGGGAAAGTTCTCCTTCTTCAACTACATACTCCATTGCCCAAACAAAGCATCAATGTCTTCATGAGTATGGCCGACCAACATGAAACTCACATGGACCTCGCGGAAAATTCTTTTCGCAACAAGTATGGACCAGAACGGGATAACAAATCTGTTCTTGTTGTCTTCCGTGGCATTGTCCATTTGAACATGAAGAATGGGAGGAAGTTGAGTGGCTTCAATTGGAACTTCTGGAGCAGGACGTAGTGATGATTTGCACATATCATCCTACTAAAGAACAACATTGAATAAAGGAGCGGAGCCTGATCCAGCAAATAACTCACAAGATGAATACTTTGGAGGGAGTTCCAAGTCTTGAAAAAGTTTGGCAAACGACCCAACAGTATAATTGGGATCGTGCAAAAATATGTCTAATCCGTAATGCGTGTAACGGACATCACCATGCCCATGAGCGATCATACCTGTCACTGACACTGGAAGCTTTATAAGGCCATCAAGTTGTTTGCTCTTGTGAGAAAACACAGGAGAAGCTGTTTTAGCATGATCCATTTTGTCATGCATGATTGTCAAACACTCATGAGGATAGGCACTCGACCTATACCGGTTGGCATAATATTGGACCCGATGCGCATGAGCTAAAGCTAAATGCCTATCTAATTGGTGATTCCACTTATGTTGCAAACCCACACATGAACCCCTCTTTAATGCGTTTAGCCTATCGCATTTAGCACAACAAGCAAAGTTATTTCCTGGCTTCTTTGCACTGTATTGAGGAAAATTAATCTTTCGGATCTTGCTGATATTTGAAATCAAGACCTCTTTCAGCCCAAAAGTAGCATTTGCTTCGTTTACATGAGGAATAGTCTCCTTCCAAGTAAAGTTAGCCGGCAAAACCACGGACACCTCTTTCTCCCCTGTTGGAAGATTGTGCATACAATGAGGCATGTGGTATGCAGACTTCTCAAGGACAGACTTCAAAATCGCAGTCACTTGCAAAGTATGATTGCGAGGCTTCACCGTCCCCAGATTACCATGTTGTTGCGATTGTTCCCCTTTTGCAGCATACTGCTGAAAACGATGAAATGTGGTTTCCGAAACACCCGAAATATGCCTCCAAGTCGACATACATACATCAATACCTTCAACAGTTACAACTCTCTTCCCTTCAGCATTCCAATGTACCTGGCGATGCACATCTAATTTCATATGGTACTGGAATTCGAACGTTGTCTAGTGCTACATTTGCTCTCGGAAGGCACGGATCTTGGCCCTCGGAAACGGTTGTACACAATTGCTAGAGCAACAATTCTTGCTTGAAACGGAATTGATGGACTCCTGCGTAAGTAAGCTTGTGGCCTTTGCACAAGTCTGTTGTGGAGGATTACGCACGCTGCTGGTATATGGCCATTTTCCTGAAGACGGTGGCCGTGTTAGAATGGCAAAGAGTACTCCCATTCATCAGGTACATCCATAGGATCCAATGACTTGGAGATTTGAACGGCCACAAGCGAATCTCCAAGTGGTCCGTCGCATCCAAAGACGCGGTTGGACCTAACGCTGTGACAAATTCCCTCCGCCACCGGTAATCCAACCTCATTGTAAAGTGTGACGACATTAGTCATCCACCGCTCTCGCGGAATGCCTTCGCAATCAGGAATGTCTACGGGCTCCTCGTGGACATTCACGGTCTCTCCTTCATTTGACAAGTAATCTGAAATGTCTCTCGCGGTGGACTCCATAATGAATGCAAATTCAAAAAAGACATATCGCTAGTAAGAATAAGAAATATAGAAATGAATTAGAATTGAAATTGGAATCCATGGGGATAAAGAAAATCAACTTGATGCAAGTTGAATGGTAGGTCATCCGTTCATCGAAAAAACATAGGGTCTGCTTCTAGCTACAAATCATACACCAGTTCAATTCAACTCGACTCGAGTTGAATGATAGAATCTGCTTAAGGGATATGATCTGAGGAGCTCAAATTCACACGACGTAGCAAAATATGACAAACCAACCCCCAGCCATCGCCAACGTCAGAATTCATTGAACTTCAACATCTCCATCTTCAAGTGCTTCGACATGACGGTGACAAATGCATTATTAATAAATCATAATTCCTACACTCAGAACTTAGAAATGAGACGGCCATGGAGTATTCAACTCGAGTCGAGTTAGACAAAGTTCTAGAGTTTCATAGCAATTACTTGACTTTGAATCGCATGAATAAAGGCTGCGGTGATCAAAAGCCACGGCTTGACCATCCCGGATGAACATGAAATGTTGTATTCTCCACACATGACGGAATTTGTGAGATCGGATTTCATATTTGCCATTGGTGACCCACATTTGATAGAAGGGATGTACAAGGTAATCTGATTTACCCCAACATAGGGTCCAGTTTCATTACTTTCACCCCTCAGATTACTGAGAGTGGTCGAGCGAGGGCAACAGCCCACCCCGGCTATGAACAGGCGGGACCCAAAATCAAAACAGGAGGTTCGGGAATGGATTTCAATTGGTGTCATTAACAAATTAGTTATGGTCTCAGTTTAACTCAACTCGAGTTGAACAGCCTCTGATATGGCAAAACCATAGGAGAATTTGTAATCATTTACTCAGTTCCGAAATGGTATTTGAACTCGACTCGAGTTGAATTGCTCTGTTATTACGGAGGGTAAAGATAGGGTTATAAATTTGTGCACAGCTTCCTCAACTCGAGTCAAGTTGAAATGACACAGGATATCGCCCTTGATGATACTTCAGCGTAGCTGAATTTGCTAAATTGTAGTTCGTATGAAGATCTTAGAGTACTGTAGCAAGGAAACAATGTCCGCATACAATGTTKTATCCGTAATTTCCGGCGACAATATTGGGACAACTATCAATTGCGAAAACCAAGACAAACTGAACACGAACATAATCTAGAAACAAGAACAATAACAATTCGACTCAAGAAACAACCATTGAATGCACTAGAAATATAGCGGATTCAACCGTCATGTACTGACACATAGATTGGAAGAAAGATGGTCACACTACATCACATGGTGGGAATCAAAATGCATTACTGACTGTGCAAAATAACAAAGTTAGTACACTCTAGAATGCAGGATGCTTTACCAGCTCCATGTAAACTATATGTGATGATTTGTGCCATTGCCACCAAGCCAAGAAATTCAAACTAATTATCTGTTATCTTGATTCATAGAAACATCAATCATCAAGAACTTCACACAGTGAGACCGAACACCAGAATACAAAATCCGCAAACCCCAAGTTGCCGAGAGCTTTGATTCCGAGGGTACCCAGGTCGCGGCCGGGAGATGCATGGTCCGGGAGATCTCCACGTAACAATCAAATGAAACAAAACAGACCTAATAGCCTATCTCAATGGATTCATAAGCTGCTGAGAAACTGAATGCAACAGCTTTTGCAACAGAGAACTCACACGTTGACACGCCGAACTCCGATGCAAGCAAACGGGATGAAAAGCAGAGTAGTCAAAGACGCAGCAGTGAGGAGCAAACAAAAATGAAAGGAGAAGACAAGTGCATCATCCGCGCGGAGACTATCGGCAGAACGTGGGAGTTTTAGGGTTGCATTCCAAACCGTCATGTCTAACAGTCGCACACACAAGAGGAATTTGATTCTAGGCAGTACTTACGGACTCCATTCCCCTCAGAATCCAAGGCAGCAGTGGGACCGCTTATCTTTGGAAGATGCTCWTTTCAACTTCCCACCTTTTCCATGTATTTGCGTCATAAAGTTGCAGGCCAATTTATTGACGGTCTATTATTTTTTTTAAAAGTCCAGGACTTTGAACTATTATCCATTATCATTTGCGATTCAAAACAGTAATTGATATTTAATAGGACGGACACCTAGGCGACATGGTTAACAATTTTATTTTTAGACAATAATTTCCATAGTCCCTTCTGCATTTATTTCTGACATGGGAATTTATAGCATGGAGGGGTTGATATTAGTTAGGCTGCGCATATTATAGCACCACATGCCTAGGGTTTTTTGTTAATATTTTTATTCTATCACAGAATTTGCAAATTCGAAGCCCTATTTACTATTGGTTGGAACTGAGTGAGGTCTACATCAAATAAACAAACAAAAACAGGGTTTAGGCTTCTGAAAATGGGACTGAAAAGGGTTTCAGGTGTAAGGTTTAGGGTTTAGGGTTTAAGGTTCAAGGTTCAGGGTTTGGGAAACTATGAACTGCTTAGGGTTGAACATGGTGAGCCGAGATATGTTTATATATTTTGGGTGACAAACTTATGAGATTCTTCAAGCAATGAATGGATTGGAATTTATTAGATGTTTTGTCACCCTCTTGGTTAAACATTTATTATAAGGTATTAATCCGTATTGAGTGATATTGTTGTGTTTTCTTTTCCTATGTAATGTCTACCATGTCTATCTTTCTTTTGAATTTGGTATGGATACAAATTAAAATAACTTGATAAAATTTATGAAAATGCGTGTGTTTCAGTTAAACTTTGAGCAAATTAAAAGACGTTTACAATAGGCATTAGGTGTTTAGACCCTGAACCCTACAAATTCTTCGTGTAGACATGCTACATATTGCATACGTAAAGGAAACAATATCACTTTTGCAGTACATTATAATAATCTATGACAGTGATTTTGTTCAACATTTTACCCCTAAAGGACCATTTGTCCATTCAATGGACAAGCTAGATTTGGGGCATGCATAATTACATGGTTCCAATCGTTGTCCTCATTTGTTGAAACTTTTTGTGAAGATAGAAAATCTAATTAGCTTCATGGGAATATTATTTATTTTGAATTGATGCCCAACAATAGAAGTATTTGCCCCAAACAACTAAACAAAAGTGATGGGGGAGACAAGCATAAGGAAAATAAGAATTCGGAAATTTGAATTTTAAATATACATTTTTTTTTCTTTCGCTTTTTTTTTTGTTGTCATGCAAATCATTGATTAATTCCACTAGGATTTTTTATGAGGAAGGTATGGATGCTCTCTTTTTTCGTCCAATTGGAGAATCTTTTTAAAAAAATAACTTGTATGATTCATTTTTTAATGCAATTTTTATAATTACAAGAAGAAAACAATTCCACATAATCATTCTTGAATGGTAGAACAATTAGGCCATTGGGATTAGTGCATTTTAATTCCCCATTACATATATTATGAAATTAGAGTTTTATTTGTTTTCATATTTACTAGTATTGAATACTTTTGGAATGATTTAAATGTATTTATTTTAATGTTTTTTTCTCCCTACATTTTGAACACAATTTTCGACCATAAAGATGTATAGCTCAAAACTCCGTAGTGCAGAAAATAAAAGTTAAGAAGGTTCAAAGTGAAGTAATTGAGTCCAACAATGTGTTGCAAAACCAAGTTGTTTCACTTTAAATGCAAATATGTTGCAATCTGTGTGTCCAGAAATGATTAAAAAAACTTCACACATCCTCATACAATTAATTAGGTGTAAGATCCTATGGTTGAATAATTGGATTTGCCTAAAAAAATAGGTTCCTATTTTTTGGACCAATTGGTATGAAAATGGCATTCAAGATTGTTTTTGAAGAAATTAAAGGCCTTCGTCATTCTAGGAATCCAGGGTTCATGGGTTATCTGAAAGTGGAAAAAAAAATATTGAAATGGGAAAAAAAAGAAAAGGTTCACCCTGTATCCCAGTGCTCCAACCCTTTTTTAATCGAAGCAGGCTTAATCGTTTTTATCCATATATGCCCAAGGCACTAAAATGTTAGTGCAGCAAAACTTAAAGTAAAATTGAACCTATGATAACAAATATGCTATTTTTTGTGTTTGATATTGAATGGGTCAGAGTTTTTATCAAAGTGTGCTCTGAACATCCCAAATCAAATTTTGGAAATAAATTAGAGTGTTTTTACTATTGGAGAGTTTGCGCAATGGCAAGGTAATAGGAGTCTCTAAAGTAGTCCATGTAATATGTGTTTAGCATTTTTCGTGCGATTTCATCATGAAGTCCGAAATAGTATTTAGAAATAAATAGCTAATGTTTGGAAGCTCTAAATTATTATGAATTTAGCATTTACAAATTGATAAGGGCAATTGCAAGCTAGACCGACCCACTATTTACTATCACAGTCTATAATTTATTGGGTTTAGGGCTTATTTGCTTGATGGATGGAATTTGTAGGGTTTGAATATTGAAAAGGACTCACTAGTGCAATATAGACTTTGCTCTCTAAAGGGGCCTGTAAGAAAAAAATAAAATTTCATAAGATGTCCACAATGGACTTTTGAAGGTACTCCTAAAACACTGTCACAGTCCACTCTCACCTAAGAAAGGACTCATATTTTGCAAGAAAATGCTTTGCATTTCAAAATTGATTTGTTTGCTTGGAAGCATACATGAATAACTAATTGTTTGAGTATATGTAATGCCATGAGACATTCCTATTTCAAGAAGAATGGACTTCTATGTGACCAAAAATGGTTATAATTTTATTTCTCAATTTTGACCACTTGAAAATGGCCTAATCACAAAATGGTCTTTACAAAAAGCGTAGAAGATTGTTTTCTCTAGGCTGGACCGTTCCTAGATTTTCCTTCTGACAATTATTAAGACACTTGCAGTGAGACCTGTGGCTTCAGGGAGTGTGACGTCACACTGTCGTCGTGACGTAGGGAAGACACGTGTACGCGTAGGGATTAGGGTTCAGGGCGTCTCTCTAGCTTCGAAGTGTCCATTCTGTGTTCCTCGATTTCGTTGCGTTTTGGGTGTTCGGAGGCGTTTTTGTTTCTCAATTGGTTGTCTCCTTTTGCACCCTAAAGTGTCCATTGTGTTCAAGATCGGGTCTGGGGTTTGGAGCTGCGCCTTCTGTATTTTGTATTCCGGGTTAGAGTTTGCAGCATCTTCTCTCACAGTTGCAAGGATGTAGTGTATTTGGGTCCGTGGGTGTGGAACTTGCTGCTGCTTTTTGGTGAGCGCATTTGGATCCGGGTTTGGGGCGGCTTCAACCACACATTGAAGTAGGCATTGTATTGGGAGCTTGGTGTTGCAAATTTGCAGCTGCAATTCTGTTGTGTGCAGGTGGTGTACTGAATTTGGGGCGTCTTCTGGAACACGTTGGTGCCCTCTTCTGTTTGGGGTCACGCGCTTTGGGGTTTAGGGCATCTTCCTCATCTACTTTGAACTTCCCGTTGTGTTTGCAGCCGGGTGATGAGAGTTTGTAGGTGAGTTTTGAGTGTCTGTAGGGGACTAGGGATTTACGGTGTTTTGGGCGAATTTTGTTGCACTCTGAAGTGTCAGGCGTGTTTGGTTTTAGTGTGCCTCAATTTTGCAATTGAGTTTCTTGTGTGTACATGCGGTTTAGGGTTCAGTACTCACGCTTGTATCCAGTCTTTGTTGATGTGGTTTAGGGTGTGTTGCAAACTTCTGTAATAGAATTTGTTCATTGCTTAGTGTTTACTTAGTGATAGGCTATTCATGTTGCTGAGGGTTTGGTCAATGGACTGCAGACCTTCCAGGTTTTGGACGCCGCGGTTGAGTACTATGGGGTCGACTGCATTGGCAGAGAAAAGGGCTCGTTTAAGACGCCTTGGACCCAAAGAGCGGATTGTGCATGAGGCCGTTGTAAAGAGAGGCGTCGATACAGCTATAGAGAATGGACTAGCTCGTCTAGCAGCTCAAAATGCTCGACAAAAATTGTGTCGAAGTAGGAGATTGGAAGCTAATAATTTCAGAGAAGGAAGCAATAGCGGTTTAGGGTTGTTGGAGCGTGAGGATGCAGAGATAGATTTGTTGTCACAGAGGGAAGAATGCAGGATAGCTTTGACCATTGCAAGGGCCATTCGAGAGGGTTTAGGTGCTTGTCCTGGACCAAGAACAAGAAAGGCTGTTCTAAGTAGGACATTAGATCACAGTTTCATTAAGGGTGACCTTCCAGATTATGTTTTGTCATCAAAGTCTGCAATTGCTTATTAAGAGATTGTTAATGGAGTGAATGCCCAACTAGGTCAGGTTAAGAGAAGCCATAGTGCTGCACAGCTAGCCACGAAACATGCTATTCAGGATGCTTCCGTTAGTGCTCACAGGAAGTCTTCAATGAGGGAGTTAGCAAGAGCGCTGGGAGTCCACCATCGCAACATTAGTCTTGCTATTGCAAAGCGGGAATTGATGCATAGTGGAGGTGATTTTTTGGTTGTGCTCACTATTCGGAAAAGACGGAATGACGGAATCAGTGACAGTGACAAGGAGGTGATCGTCGGATGGTGGGTGTTAGAGACTAGGGTTTCACCGAATAAAAAAGACGTGACCAGGAAGCGGATGAGCCCAGGGTTGTTTGATGAGAAGGCAACCCATTACTTGCAGGAGACAAAGGTACAATATTGTGGACAATTGAAGGCAGTAATGTCTTCTTCCTGCTGTTTGGTTTAGGATAGGCCATGAATTGAAGCTATAGACGGCTGGTTAGATTGCTATTTGGTTTAGGAAAAATTCTGTGGTCACGGAATCAAAGAATGAGAGCTGTAGTGCTACCGCTCTAAGAATGGTGTACTTAGTGGCTTAGGGTTTTGATTGTGCAGGCTGCATTCTTCAAGCGATTTCAGAATGCTCATGTGACGGTGCTTGTGCAACAACGTGCATTCTCTAGTTTGAGGCCATTTTTCTGCAGAAGGTTGAGTGAACGAAATACCTGCTGCTGCATATACCATGTCGAACTGAATGAGCTGCAAATTGGATTCTACTACATGCAACTTATAAAGGTAAGCACACACTATTGTGAACATTGTGACGCACATGACATGCAATATGAAGGAATAACAGAGATGTGGCATGCCATAGTCTGTCCAAAAGGTGAGTTTGAGCAATGGCATGATGTGAAATGCCTGTATGGCAAGTGTGATAAGTGTGGTGTGGATAAATTACCCCTGTGTCCTGCGGAAGTGGACAAATCTGATGGTCGACTGGTGGAATGGAGGAGGTTTGCTATGGAAGMAGTCTTGTCCAAAAAAGGTAAAGTAATGAAGAAGCTGAATCTTGTATATATGAAAACAACCTCCGATGTGTTAATTGAGTATTTAAAACCAAAGCTACAGGCCTTTGTCACCCACAATTTCGTGGCCAGGTGGGAAGATGAGCAATTTAAAAAGTCTATGCGGTCGTTCCCTAAAGACACGATTGTTTCAGTTGTGGATTTCGCTGAAAACTATAAATTCGAAACTCAAAACGAGGTCCAGTCTCAACATTGGTTCTCTTATCAGATTAGTATTCTGGTTCAGATTACATTTCGCCATAATCCAAACTTTGATCCRTATGATGAGGATTCACGCATCATAACGGAGTCTCATTTCTACATCTCGGACGATAAGCAGCATGACTCCAAATTTGTGCAATACTGTTTTGGATTGCATTGGGGTTACATGAAAAAAAACGGGTATGCTCCCAAACAACATTGGGTCTGGTTTGATGGGTGTGCTGCTCAATTCAAGTCGAGTAGGCCCTGGTTTTTTGTTGCACATTATCCTAAAATTACTAATGGCTGCTCAATGCTGTGGAGTTTATTTGGTTTTGGACATGGAAAAGGGCCTCATGATGGCGCAGGGGCAATTGTCAAGTCATTCATACGACGTGAGCAACTCAAAGCTCATGGAACGAAACTACAAAATGCAGCAGATGTTGTGGGTTACTTGAGGGCCTTTTTATCAGCTAGGGTTGAAAGCTCGTACACCGGGCGGAAGAAACCACTTGAGCGGCATTTCTGGCATGTGCTAGAGTCAAAAGTCCGACCGTTGAGAGACAACCCACACGGTTGTGACAGTATTGCTGGTACTAGGAAAATTCATTCCATTCTGGCAACTAATAAAAATCATCTAACACACCTGATGGTTAAGAACTTGGCATGCTTTTGTGTATTTTGTATTGACAATAAGTGGTCAAGGTGCATTAATTTGAAGTGGACAGGGGAATGACAGCCTAAGTTCTTGCAACCGGCTGATCAAGAGTTTGTAAGGAGGATGATGATGGAGGAATCGGACAGGATGTGCTTGGAGGGTGTTAGCAGTGGTGAGCAACTTTCAGCCAGTCTGGACATTGGTGACAACTTTGCAGTGAACGCGTCCAAGGGCAACGACGAGGGAGTTGACTTCTGGATCATCATTTGCACAAAGCCGCTTCATACCGTGAAAGAATCATTTACAGATAAGTGGGGTACTGCCTTTGATGTAGATGATGAGGTTGTTGCTGGCGTATACTATCAGAAGTACCATGAGAACTATGTACTTTTAAAAGACTCTCATACTGTTTACATGCATGCGCATCTTGTGAGATCTGTGAAGTTCCTAATGTTACCCATGAACCACCGTGTGTCCGGGAATGATTGCACATACAAGTTGTCAACTRGTGAATTGGAAAAAATCAGGACCACTATTGCTACTTTGGAATTAGATGAAGACTCATAGCATTTGGAGCTTAGGCTTACACATTTGGCCGTTTTTCAGGCCTAGGGGAATTAGAGTGGAGTACTAGCTTTCTATAGTGTAGGTATAGGGTAAGTCGAGAGGACATGAAGGGGGTTGGGAATAACCAAACTGCTGTGAGGCAGATTGTGGGACTCTTTTGCATTGAAATTAGACTTCAAGAAGTGTGTCTGGACTGGGCAGGGGGGTTATGGGTTCTGAATGGACTTCATCTAGTTTTGGGGGACTGTGAGGAGGGATGTTGGAGCCACAAACTGGGAGTCGGACTTTGCTTACTGTGAGAGGACTACAGGAAGAGAGTTCAAGGTTTAGGGTGGACTCCAGAGATAAGTGGGGGAGTGCAGGGAGGGACGTGGAAGTCTGCAACATTCAATTTGGACTTTCACCGTGTGTCCGGGACTAGGAGATGAGGGTTTGGGCTTGGGGGTGGACTCCTTTGCATTTTCATGGACTTTGAGGAAGGATGTGGGAGTCTGAAACATTCAGTTTGGGATTCGAGTACTATGAGCGGACTAATGGAATTCTAGACTTCTTGCATCAATTTTGGACTTCTTCCATTAATTCTAGACTTCTTGCATCAATTTTGGACTTCTTCCATTAATTCTGGACTTCTTGCATCAATTTTGGACTTCATGTATTGTGAGAGGAATGGTGGAGGAGGATTCAGGGGCTTTCTGGACTCATGTGCTAGAGGTTTAGTGTCATGGGGAGGGTGACAGGGTCAGTGACTTAGTTCAATTATTTAGTTTTTTGGGTTTTGGGTGCTGACGAGGGGCTAGGGGTTCTTTGTTTGTTTGGGGGGCATACAATTCCTGATTTGGTGGAAATGACTRCAGGGGCGTGGATTGCTGATGTCTGCTGTTCTGAAATAGGGGGGTAGGGGGGGCATGCATATGTCGGATGCCATCAGGGTTCAAATCCTTGCATGCCCAGATGATGATTGGCCGGCTGACGGTTACTGGTTCAGCCCGATGAATTCGAGATGGAAAACACAGATGGCCTGGAGGATGCAGAAATGGAAACCCCAAACCACGTGGAGGGTGCAGAGATGCATCTGGGAGCAACGTTAAGGAGTGGTGAAATGAGGACAAATTGAGGAGGCCATCGTTGTAAATATTAGTATATACCTCCGATTTTATTGGCGTACTTGTAATGTGCAGGTATAGTGTTGTTAGCTAGTGATCTCATTTTCCTAGTTTGAGAGTTGTAAGAACTGTGGGTACTTGAGCTGCCAGTTTGTCGTTCAAATTTTGTAATTTAAATCTTCAGCATAGCCCTTTCTAATGGTGCCACACTTGAAATTGCATAGTGGACTCCTTTCTACATTCCAGTTTGATCACTTTCATGTAATGGAACCAATGCTCATTCAGCCATGCCATGTAGGGTGTGGGAACAACAAGGTGTAAGCAGAAGGTGAGGATGTCACTTCAACCTTTGGACCTACTTGTTCAGGGTTCATTCCTATTTCTAGTTCGATGTAATGGGACTCGTTATTCAGGCTTGCGATCTTTGGCTTTGTAACAACAGGGTGCAGTGCCATGGTTGCAAAATGAAAATAGATTTTCACTCTCTTGGTCTCTCCGTGTTTGGTGACTGCTGTGGAAGTCACCACTGTATATGTTGTCATGAAGACCACGAATTGAATTGCACATCTTACATATCCAAACATAGTGGTTGTAAATTAATACGAACTATGTTTACATCCCATAACAATTGGTGAGGGCTTTATGAGGCGATATATAAGGCTTGGTTTGATATGAGTTTACATCTACAAGGTCATTGGAATGTGATTACCGCAATGCATTGTGATGGACACATTCCATTTGGCTTTGTAATTTTTGAAAATTAATGTGTTGGTTTCATGGAAAAAAAATTCTTGTTCTTCCACGTAGAAAACCATTTGGGGAGGTGTTATGTACATCACGACTTCCAACAAAATTAAATTGCAAAAGGGGGGTCCCGGAAGACCAATGGGACCTTCAAACTACACTAGTTTAGTGTGGAAGGTAGGCCCCATTGCTCTTCCGGATGAAAACTCATTGCAGTTTCTACCATCTTATAGGAGACTTTTGTGTTATTGCCAAACGATTTGGGATAATTGAAACGTGATGTAGTTCTATATGTGTATTGGTT
Organism: Pleurozium schreberi; assembly: GCA_006891605.1. Lineage (NCBI taxonomy): Eukaryota > Viridiplantae > Streptophyta > Bryopsida > Hypnales > Hylocomiaceae > Pleurozium > Pleurozium schreberi. Next base: position 182,226 of record VACF01000737.1, on the reverse strand, counting down.
GGACTTAGTATTGGTTTGGCAGACTAATCGTTATGGGGAATTCCTGGCAAGCACAACTTGGACCTCTGAATTCCACTATTATACATTCATTTTTTAAATGAAAACTAATTAAATATGTTCTTGGGAGATCTGTATACATCCTGGACTTGGATTCGGAGTCCTTCATTAGTATTCTAAAATTGAACTGAATTCAATTTTTGGGCCCTTCAAGAATTTACCAATTGTCCATTGTCTCTAACTACAAATATATATATATATATATATATATGAATTATGCAGATGTTGGGGCTTGCTCCCTAATATATTCACAAAAAAAAATGAACTATCCATGAAGTTGGGGCTTGCCCTCAACTTTAGGCCCCAACAAATATAAAATGAACATACTATCCATGAAGTTGGGGCCTGCCCTCAACTTTAGGAACAAAAAAATATAAAATGAACTAATTCTTTGCCCTGAACTTGTGTCATGTGCAAAAACATATAAAATGAATAAACTTTTTGCTTCCAACTTGTGAAAAATCAAGTTMTAAAACCATGAATTATTCAAAAGTTTGGGCTTGCCCCAAACTTTTGTCCAAAATAATATCAAGTGAAATATCCAAACATTTCGGAATAATAATTGAACACGCACAGAAGCCTCCATATTTACCCTAAACCATATGATTACCAAATTCTAGAAGTCTTAAACTTATAGAAGTTCCTTAATAAAATAAAGCAAACTAAAAAGCCCAAATTGAAAATGAAGGAAATCCTTAATTGAAAATCCACACATTTCCGAGCTTTTCACAAAGGAAGAGCATACTGGTCCACCCTAATGCAATGACTGGTTTGATAGATGATGCAATCTTGTGTTAGGAAGGAAAAATTGCCATGAATTCACAGCTCATGAGTTATTTTGAAATACACAACGTATTTACCAATCGAAATGCTATTGCCTTTATTTTATAAAATATCATGAGGGTCTAATCATGAGGGCAACTGTAAACGTTAAAAAAAACCTCATGAATGAGGAATTAGCATCAAGTCCCACCGAAGCCCTAAAATCGAGGCCAACTCTCAAGAAGGAACCCGATGCTGAGGCAAAGGGCCAGCTGTGAAGACGGAACTTGATGCTCAATGAAGTAAAGTCGTGAGCAGCTGTATTCAGGCAGCTCARCAAACAAAGGAGGACCCACCGGATTGCTTGAAATTTCTGATTTAGTTGGAGTCTCATGTCCCTGAACCACCTGGGGTCTAAGTGGTTGGGATTATGAATTCTCGATTTTGTATCATGGATGTAGTATAGTGCCATATGTCAAATTTGTGCAAATATATATGGGCTTCAAAATGATTATAAATTTCCAAGGGTCTTTCCTAAATACTTATTGAACAAGACGTGTGGGCCCTAGAGAACAAAGTTCCTCCGTCACGTTAAGACCCTAAAAGTTGGTAGAGGTCCAATATCAACTATTTGTTTTCTCCTGTTCAAGTGGTACTAATCAAATGAAGGAGCTTTGACCCTTGTTCTAATTTAATTTAGCGATGTGCATCTATTGCAATGAAATTTGAAAGAACTTGTCGTCACTAATTAACAAAATGGTAATCAAATAAGGAAGCCTCCATGGCATTCCAATTCAATTTAGTCACATGTGTGCACAATTAAATTAAGTGATACAGTCAACTATTTTCACTTCAACTGGTAATCTCTTGAAAACCAAAGTCTGTGACTATGTAGTTTATTAGAAGGTCATGACCTTAATTATCCCATATCATTTGGTGACGAGTTCCAAAGCTCCTATAAGAAGATTCATTGGCCTAATTACACAACCCCGAGGACCAAGCGGACCAGCCACGCACGCTACCTTAGTGTAGTGTGGGGGAAGCTTCATTGGTCTCCGGGCCCCCCCACCAAACAATAATTTTTGGACAAGTTACCAAACTCTTCAAAGTAGTTACGTCTCCCATGTCAACCAATTTCTCATACTCCTTACTAATGAAATGAAGTTGCTTCCTAATACTGTATACTTTGTTATTTTATTTTTACTTAGCAAGTTCATTCAAGTTCACGTATAAATGAATTATGTTCTTGCGCAAAATTTCAAAAGGAGGGGGGGTAATTTTATTTCCATATTTCTTCATGACATTAACGCATTTTTTTGGCCAAAAATACAATGCATTGTGGTTAAAATACTTAATTAAGTGATTCATTGTAACTGATTTTGGTTCTCAATATTATTGAAATTAGCGACAGACTATGTATTTAAAACACCAAACACCAATGTCTGTAAAGCACCAATGGGAAGGGCAAACTGCTCATTTTGCATACATGCACCATTGTTCTTAAACCTGTGAACACTGTGTCGGACCACTGAAGCATTCCAACGCTGAAACTTGAATTTGTTACTACTGAAGCATTCCTGTTCTGAAAATTCCAAAGACTTTAAAAAACCAAAGCCTTTATTCCTAACCATCAAATCCCCAAATCTCACCTCCATTCCTAACCCTAAACCCCCAAATCTCACCTTGTACATACAACCTGCATTCATAGAAGTATGTTGTGAAGCCTTCTTAATGCAATTAGAGCTAAATTTTGAATCGGTGAACAAATGAAATTACAGAAATTTAGTTCAATAACACTGGCATGGATGATCTCCAAAACGGTACGGTTCCATAGCACAGTAAATTCAACAATAATACAAACTCAATTATTTTAGCACTACCGAGCCATCATCACTCCATTTGTCTTTCCTCCTCATAGCCTGAACTTGCAAGAACCTCAAGACCGCTGTCCTCACAGCACTTCTAGACTAGGGTATGCAATAAACATCCACCRAAAAGACTTGCACTACTTCTTCTGCCATGACCCAGTCCCTCAAAACACATGTACTTGCAGTAGCTAAATCTGGAATCCCTACTAAATAAAGAAGCAAAAACGAAATGGACTCTAAAAGTTCTTTTTCCTGGCCGTGCGAGTGTTGGTTGTTGTAGAGATTCTCTCAGCTACAAGTACCTTCATTTTCTTCAATTGATTGTCCTTAGAATTCCTAAACTTCGCAGCCTTCCGCTTTGCAATTGGTCTTTGACTCTGCTTCTGACCCTTCTGTGTTGACTCGTTCAATTTAGTAGACTCTTCTCCATCCTCGGACTCGCTGTCCTCTTCTTCTTCGCCATCCTCTTCTGTGGCACTCTCTTCTCCTACACACCCTGGCAATGGCAGTCCCTTCGCAATGATCTTCCTTGCAGAATTTGGCTTCTTCCATGACGCAGGGCTCTTTGACTTCAACCCCTTCAGCACTGGGTTCTCTTCTTTTTCCAATTCAACTTTGATCAAATCCTTGTAATTGTGTTCAATTGTGGTAGATGCTCCCCCCGCACCCAAGCCTCCATTTTCTTCTCCGACAGTCCCGGCAGGCAGAGTGTCCTCCACATCTTTGGACGGCTGCAGAGTGAAGTCTCGCTCATGAAGAATCTTGTCACCAACAATCTCCGGGTCTTCTTGAACTTGAAATGTTGGAGGAGCAGACTGCGGGGAGGTACAGCCAATTTCGAGCGCACAAGGCTTTATAGCCAAATCTCGTCTTTCTTTTGTAGGCCCTTCGTCTAGGGGATGACACACCTCTGTGCTTTTTTGAGGCTACAATTAGTTCATGCATACTGAGTTGCATGAATACTACTGTACAAAGGAAATTTTGCTTGATATAACTGCAGTGCACTATAGGCTTGGACCGTAGGACTTGTGACCAATTCTGTGCTTTTCAGCAAGGTACTCCTATGGATTAATGTACACTTACCCCTCACAGTTACACAACTATTTTGATTAGTTTAGARTATGAGAATCTCCCAAAAAATACACCTGCGTCTCACAAGGACTGTTATGGACCAAAAAAATACGCTTTCTTACATCTCATGGAATTCCTGAACTACCACATTCGCGACCTCATTTTCTTCTCTGGCAGTCTTGGCTCAACAGTCCATGCTTGCAAAGTGCAATGGACTTCACCTAACTGGTAAGGATGGCATTGTGCCCGTAAGGACTGTTTCTGAAGTTCTACCACCGTTTCAGTCACTCTTGTGGACAAGTGAGTCCATGTCACTTAAAATTGTGGGACTCTTCCAACCTAGTTTTGAACATCATGGACTAACCAAGTTCGATTTTGAACTAGCGATGACTATTCTTCAGAGTTTGTGGACCCTTACCTTATATACTATGGACTGAATGTGACTTAATTCACTAAACCTCAGCTGATATAGGACTGTGAGGGACTAACAAGCAGTTCAGAAAGACAAATAAGGAGGAATCGGACTCACGAGGACTGTTATTTGCAGTTTATAGACCCTACCTTAGATACTATGGACAAAATGTGACACAATACAGGCACTACAATCCTAAACCTCTGATGTAATCAACTCATATAGGACTGTCAAGGACTAACAAGCAGTTCATAAAGCCACCCAAAAGACTACGGCTCCAAAGCATACCTTAATTAAGTACTGTGAATCCACTGTATGAAGAACGAGATGCTAAGTGCGAGAAGGATTCCACATTCTTCCACTCCAACCCTCAATAACAACTGTCTTTTGCAATTCTTGCATTGACTCTACAACAGCAAACACCAGAACTCATAGTAAACCAAATGCCGCAGCCTAAACCCTAAACCCTGAGATGCTGATAACGAGAAGGAATCCACATTCTGCCACTGCAACCCTCAATGACAACTTCCTTTTGCAATTCTTCTATTGACTGGAGCACCAAAACCCACCCTAAACCAAAAGCTGCAGCCTAAATCCAAAACCCTTGCAACAAAATAGGCAAATGAGGTCCAGAATTTACCGGGCAAAACTTGAAGTTGCACTCGCCTAATTGTGCCGTCCTGCTCATCCCGGAACCTTTCGATTGTGTTCATCAGTGGAGGGGAAACTCCAGGCTTTAGAAGTCCTATCGATAACCACCAACCCTCGTGCATCTCCGCACCACAGGTAGTAGCCACACAAAACTTAGAAGTCTCAAAATGTACACGGGAACACCACTCGTGGTAGGGGTGGCAACAGCTCGCAAGCTTCACAGCCCATACGGGCGCAAACCCTAATCCACAAGCTACGCACTTGGTCAATGCGTGAGACACAGGTGGATCCTCAATGAAAACATCAGACACTAGTCTCGGGGGGACCGATCGGAAGAGGTAGGTGCCAATTTCTAATCTACCTATGAGCATCTTCACCGCCCGTTCGTGTCAATCTGCCTGCATCAACCGCAACTCAGCTTTGGAAACAAGTGAACACACAAATCCTTCACCGACTGTGACTTTCAATAACTGCAAGTTTGCTTCATCTAAACAATCCTGGAATGCGTCAACTAAACTCTTTTGAGCCTCAAGCTTACAAGATAAGGTGTTCATTTCCTCCTGACTGGAAGGTAGGTCTTCGGTAGTTTGCCCTGAAGAATTGATGGTGCGATCCAATGCAGTAAGCGATGCTTCTAAGTCTACGCACTTCTCCTGTGTGCTTGAAAGCTTCAACTCACAGAAATCGACTTGTGAGTGCGCTTTCAAATTGTTTTGCATATGTTCGTCCTTGCCACTCTTGGCATCATCCAAAGACTGCTTGTCCTCCATAATTTGAGCATGTGCAACAGCAGAATAGGTTTTCCATCAATTCATGATCTCAGGAAGCCCACCTGGTGCCGTGAAAACTTCAATTCCTTGCTGGTCTCAAACGACACCACCATGCCGGGAGCCAGCCTCTTGAGCTGTAAGCTTGGATTGTGTGGATCCACCCTCTTCAAAGTCCCTGTTGTCTTCTGCATCAGACAATGTGTATCCCTCTCCATTTGATTCTGCTTTCGCCTTCAACTTCAGTCGCTGCCTGAACTGCTCATTGTTGGTCCACTCGGCGTAAAGCGCCCAATTAGGTTTTCTGTTCTTCACCTCCTGCATGTAGAAACCCTTGGCCATAGCTTTCGTAATCAACCGCGACTGTAAGACAACTGATTTCTGATGGCAAACCATCCACATGTGTTCAATACGCCGAATCAGTTCCTCGTCATCTACAAACATGTACCTGTGGCTGTTCTTATTCACTGTGGGTCCGAAAAATTTCACAAGTTCTGCATATGTGACATCGGAATCTCTCAACTGCTTGGGACTCATCCCGGTGTGGTTTATACTATACTTCTTTGCAAATTCCTTCCGTGTGTATCCCCTACTCAACGTGGACGGGAAAAGACAGGGAGGTTCGGCAAATATAGGAGCAGCGTAACCGACCTTCTTCTTCCTCAATGTTCCATGAATACCCTCTACCTTAGGCTTCAATTGGGTGCTCACTACGGGGGTGCAGGGGTCGGACAAACATTCCGTGGAATTGGCAGCCATGGCAAGGCAAACTTCCCTCAAACTTGAACGCAACGACAATTCAAAATGATGAGCTTAACGTGAGATTAGCGTAATGACAGCAAGAATGATTAGGCTAAGCAAAAGTTTACGAGCGGAGTCCAAGGAAGGAGTCACAGGGAAGGAGCCCACAGACCGTTGATTCCAAACCTTGGACGCCTCTGATTTCACTTGACAGGCGCGGGATCCAACACAAACTTCAAGCTCTAGCTTTCACGCTGGGTGGTAATGGCGCAGCTCACCGGCTATAAAACTAATTGCTCCTGTACCGTGGATTTGGGGGAAGATCAATGGCCCACATCAAACCCAGCTTTGGATTTTCAAACCCAGCAATGGTAATGGACTCTTGATTTTGCTGGGTTTGGTCCGGTCTAGCTTGCACTTGCCCTTAATCCCAATGATCCAAGGTGTTGTCTGAACAATGTACATCCAAAGCTTCTTCATTATTTAAAAAATACTTTAACATAATAGACATCAGAAGTTTTCAAAGTAGAGAATCCATAACGTCATGTACAATAGAAATCGTCTAAACTTTTGACTCATTCATGAAAAAAATATGTTCAAAACTTTGTCTCACTCATATAAATTTAGGAAATCAATTAGAAATTTACATTTTTCTTAAATGAATGATTGTTTTTGGTCTCCATGGACTGCCCGATTTGAGAAGCAAATATAGTTTTATGCAATAACTTCTGAACTATGTGGTCAAAGGTTATGAAAATTGACGAGGGTTCAAAATATTTGACATCCATGTGTTGTGTGAAAATTTCCAAGATAAATAATGAAATCTTCATGCACATGTACCAGCCCAACATATTTTTGTTGCCAAAAGTAGCACCAAGGCCTTTAAGAGGTTTACAAATTGTAGAGTATATTTCTAGAAGATGTAAAAACATTGAGATTGTGAAAGGTAGGCCCTAGAACCCCTTAAAGAGCAAGTCAATTTGCTTTTAAAAAGTGCAAACACAAAGAATCTGTATTTTTTTTTTTAATAACAAGTAAATATAGGATTTTGTAGTACTTCAGTATAAAGATGTGGAAGACATTTTTAAATCATAGCCCTCACAGACAATAACATATTTTCATTGAATGTCAAGAAAAGAATTTACTTACTCTGAAGTTCATGCGGAAATCTCCTGCTTTGAATTAGTGAAAATTAAATTTTTTTGCACTAGTCTTTTTGATGCCATACTAATTCTGTAGTACTAGAATGAAGTTGAATGTTAACAAGACATAATTGAGAAAGAAAAAACTGCATGTGCACTGATAATGAAATTATTAAATACTCATAGGTTCAACATTCAAAAAATAAAGAAGTTCTAATGAAATAATGTCTAAGTTTCATCTAAACTTACATAGAGACCATTCTACCAAGTGAATCCAACTTCTGCGTTTTTGCCCCAATTTTTCTTTTCCCTTATTGTAAAATGTTGCACCAACATTGTGCATTGTCATTTTGTTTAAGGTTTGCAGAATCATCCCCTTTAAAAGGTAATTCTATAATTTCTAACAAACTATGAATTTAATTTCAAACAGTGCCCTCCTCAAAGGGTATGGCCAGAGAACCTTTTCAAGAGTTTTTTGGATATTTAAACAAGCTTGGAAAACAAAATGTAAATGAAAATTTAAATTTTTTTGATTTAAGTACAATGCATTTGTGGGAATAAATTTTAGGAACTTCAATTCATTGCAATTTCATTTGTTAAGCAAAACTAATGGCCAGAATTACTTTTGGGTCTATTACAACATCTTGTTTAGACACCAATTAACTTGTACTACGTCTTATTTTTGAAGCTTGATTTCTACACTTTTGTAGAAGATATTAACTTCAAAGGGGCCAAGGGCAATTAGTAGCAAAAATATTTTCCAAGTTTAATTTCTATTTGTTAAATTAGCAATTACTGTTACTTTTTCCTTCCATTCATAACATATTTCTTCTACATAATTTTTTTTCAGAGTGCCAATTCTGAGAATTTTCTGAAACCTTTTTGACCTACACTTTGAACTAAGTATTCCATCATAGAATATTAAAAATTGTAAATCAACAAACAAAAATATTCAATGAAAAAGTTTCATAGGTAAAAAATGTAGTATTCTAACATGCTAGAGAATTACTTTCCTACACTTCTAATGCGAATATCTTTACAAATAAAAAGTGAAAGGTACCCTAAACTTTGTAACAATATACTTGCGTTTATTCGATAATAAATGGAACTAAGGGCACATACATCCCAAAAAAAATATTTATGAAAGGTCATATGCTCTTCGGTACAAAAATGACAATCGTGAGTGGTTTTGATTAGAAGGCCTTGCAAGAGATACCGTTACTTAGACTTTAAAAAATTTTAGGTGTCTTCTTTGGAAATGGCTTCTTCAAAGAGGAAGGACGTTGCACTTATTTATTTTAAAATACAATATACCATATTCTTCTAAGCATGAAATTCGTAAATTAACCGTAAAAGAAGTCTATAATATTAGCAAAACATTTGGGCTACATGAAGTGGTCTTTTTCCCTCCAAAAAAATGAAAGTAAAATTCATTCAATTTCAAAACTTGTAGGAGAAATCCTGCAAGTGACTCACTTAGGAACAAAAGAAAATTTCAATGGTTTCCGCAATTTTGAAGATTTCTAGAAGAACACTACCGGTTGGCGCTTGCTATGCTATGCATTCATCATTAGAATTTTGTAAGAATTTATGTGTATTAGATACAAATTAGAACAAAAATCTCAATGAATCTTCCAAAAAAAATGACTAAAATCTTTGTATACTTTTTTTCACAAGCAATGACATATTGAAATGTACAATAGAAATTTATTAAATAATGAATGAAACATATGCAGTAGTGAATACTATAAAAGATACACATACATTAGAGTGCATTAGCAATTTCACTCCATTGATTGAAAAAATAAGAACCCAAATTGAAAAATTGAAAAGAAGAACTTATAAATCTTAGTAACTTTGTGAAAAGCTTAATTGTTGTACAATCCAAAATTGCTTCAATTGAATAAATTACTCAGAATCATTTATTAATACTAAAAGAAATTTAAAATCATGAAAGTTCAAAGCTCAAAAACGCACAAGTCTTTAATATGAACGCTAGCATTTGTGATATTACAGAGGGAGATATGATTTTTGTATTAAGTATATGATGTCACAAACTTCTCTTCTTGATTTCATCTCCATATGCACTGCTACATGTTTTCAAATTTTATTGGACTTATTTATATGTTTATCTTGTTTCCAGCATTCATTTTATTTTATTTTTTAAATTATAGAGAGAATGTGAAGATAATATCATGTGTTAGAATTTGTACATTTTAACTCATATCACTTTTCAATACATGTCTTGGGCATATGGAAAAACAAAGATTATATTATTCTAAATCTGAAGTTTCTTTCCACAGTAGCATTTCTTTTGCCTGAATAATATTCATGGTACTACTAAAATTATAAGTCTCTTTGTAATATCACAAATGCTACCATTAATACTTAAAGCAATTGAATAAATTTATTCAATTGGAATAATTTTGGATTCCACAGCAATTAAGCTTTTTTCAAAGTTTTCAAAATTTATAAGTTCTTCTTTTCAATTCCTCTATTTGGGTTGTTATTTTTTGAAACAAAGGAGACAAATTTCTAATGCATTCTAATGTATGTATACCTTTTGTATAATTCACCATTGCATACGTTTCATTCATCATTCAATAAATTTCAATTGTACCTTTCAATATAATGAGAGTTGCTTTTAAAAAAAATTATACAAAGTTTTTAGTCATTTTTATTTGAAGTTTTATTGAGATCTTTGTTCTAATTTCTATCTAATACATAGAATTTCTTATAAAATTCTAATGATGAATAATTTCTAAAATTCTAATGATGAATGTATACCAATATAGCATAGCAAGCGCTTACCACTAGTTTGAGTAAAAAATAGTTGTACTAAAATATTTTCCTCACATCTCTATATTTTTCATAAATTATGTCGATCTTCGTATGAATTCTTATTATTGTTTTACAACTACAACAATGTAAAGCACTTCTTCACTTCCTTTGAAGTACCGCATCGAAAGTTTTGAGAAAGGGGTGTTTTAAGTACAGCCCTCAAGATAATATTTAAAGTGATGACCTATGAGGAGTCTTGTATGTAAGAACTTATTAAAAACTCATGTCTTTATAGACACGTATTTTTTTTTAAAGGCGACTTGTCGTCAATTTGCATGAAAATGATGGAGCCCATAAAAAGCTTTTAAATCATAAATAGAAAAATCTAGGATGAAATGGCCAAAAAGGTCCAAGTTGTTTAAAATTATAGCAAGAAATCTCAAAATCTTGGATAAAACACAAAAAGATTGCTAATGCGCAAGTTTCTATCCAATATGTGGATGAATGTTGAAGTTTTCAGCACCATCATAACCAGCACCCGTCATCATCATGAGAAATGAAGAATCTAAACCTTACCTGGACATGAACCCTAGTCGCCGATTTTCAGCGCAGTCCTCGACTTTTGCTGTTTGTCATTTCTTCCTCTTTGGCTTCGTGGTTTCTTCCACGCTCTGTTTGTCTTGGTTTCTTGTTCTCGCTCTCCTTGGATCCTTTGACGGTTGTTGTTTGTAAAGTGGTGGGGTTTGCTGGAGAGTTGGAGTTTGTGGTTTGTTGTTCTTTGCGGAGTTTTTGGTTCGTGGTGGGGTTTGCTAGAGAGTTGGGGTTGGGGTTTGCTTTGTGGTAGGTGGTCGGGATTTGTTTGTCGCCCTGCTTCTTGGCCGCGCTTTGTGGAGGAGCATCGGAAACGGATCAGTGTAGTTTTGTAGAGAGAGAAATCGGGTTTTGCAGTTAGTTTTGTGGGTTTGTTGAATACTGCTGCGTTGACGTCTATACATTTCTGTGGAATGCTCTTGGCTTTAAGGAGGAGGACGTTCACCATCTTCCTTCTGCGATCTACTGCCATCATCGAAAGTTTTCAGCAAACAGGTAAATCTTCTGTCTTGGGTTTTGGAGTTTTTCGTTCTCAGGTTTGCACATCCTCTGAGATTTTTGTTTAAAATCAGGGTTTTGACTGGTTTTCTTGTTGCAAAGTCCATTTTCTCATTGCACTTTGTGTTTGTTGTGAGTTTCCACTTGCTGTGGACATTTCGTGGTCCTGCAATGTCTTGCTTGTGGTGGTTTTCTTGTTGCAACGTCCATTTTTACATTGTAATTTGTGTTTGTTGTGAGTTCCCACTAGTTGTGGACATTTTGTGGTCCTACAATGTCTGGTTCATGGTGGTATAGGTAGATCTGCAACAACAAGCAATCTCTTAGATTTGAGGAGAGTTGCTTTTGTATTCTTGCCGTTCAGGAGAGTTGCTTCTTTGTTTGCTTCGTTCAGAATCAATGGACCTTGGTTATCGTGTTCTGAATTTGCACTTCTACATTCAAAAATGGCACAGTTGCTTTTCAGTAGCAATCTATGTTGCATTCTCTCAGGTTCCCCCAAGCTTCATTTTGCGCATAGGCAGTTCAAGTCGCTGTCAATTCAACTCAATGTCAATTCATCTCAAAGTGAGTCTGTTTTGAGGGATGATAGTAATTTTTCTGTCAACAATTCCCATGACTGCCTCTACAAGATCCTAACAATGTCACGAATACCTGACATTCAACTCGAATCGAGTTGAACGACAGACATCTACCCAGTGGATTAAATGAACTAAAGTATATTCACTCATTCCAACTATGTTCATTCAACTCGATGCAAGTTGAACGGCAAACAAGCACCTTTAAAATGATTGGGAATCGAATTGCTGTCCCATTACCAGAAATCCAATGAGTAATGAAGAACCAAAAAAGCTGACTCATTCAACTTGACTCGAGATAAATCCAAGGGCTGTTTATCTCGACTTGAGTTGAATGTTCGACCAGTTCAACTCGATTTGAGTTGAACGGCAGACGAATAAATGGCAAGGAGTGACATCACAAAACTAGTTCACAATTCAAATACAGAATGAACTTTTACGGCCATTAAAATGAAGCTGAGTGGGAAGCCCCTACATGCCTTGAGAAAGCTAGTAGACCCCAATGAAAATCGCTGCAGTCGCATCCAGCAATACCTAAGACGATAAAAAGAGGTTAGGTCTTGATTGGTAACAACCCACAACCATAGAGACAACYAATTAAACAACGAACGTGATAATAACTCGATGCAAGTTAAAATGACATTCCAGAAAGTCAGGTAGAAGTACAAATATAAGGTCTGCCGTGATCATGTAACTGAATGGAACACAACAACCAAAATTGGAAATAAACAAGTATGTTTCTTGATTGCTGCGCTAAGCAGAGCAGTGGATTCCACCTGTTCAACTCGATTCGAGATAAACCTGCAAATGCAGATCCATTTGCACAGATCATTAACACATTGTCCTTGTTGCAGGAATGGAAAATCAGGTTCCCAAACTCGAGGCCAATTTCAACAAATATACAATCCTCGAGAATGATAAGCAGGAGGTCGGAGACAAAAAGCAGCTTGGGGATTGCTGGATATGGAAGGAACCGGAAGAGGTGAAGTTCTAGACTATGGTGCTCGTGCCACATACAAACCACCTTGGATTCCGAACCTAATACGCACGCTCTGAGGCAAACCTTCCCGTTTCATTAGAGAAGTCAGTAATGGACTTTAGCGTATTTGAAGATGGGTTCCTCTTCTGCACCTACGAGATTTTAGAACCAAACCAGAGAGAGCCTTATCTGTTTTCATACGTTGTCGATGCCAACAAAATAAGATTTTCAGTTGAGGAGTATTGCCACAGTCTAGTTAACTCTGAATACAAATCCCTGATGGAGAACCTTGAAAAGCACATAAAAGATGGGCGCTGGAGTAACAAGGACGGCAGCTTTTTGTCGCCTCTGGTGCTGGTTTCACGGTTGGGGCACCTGAAGCTTGCGTTTGAGCGGTTGACAATAAAATTAAAAGAAAAAACTAAAAGTATGAGGCCACTGTCCATTAGCCGTGACTACAGCAGTCAGGGTGGTAACCAGGCCTCACTTGCACAGGCCACGCCCGACACCGGGAGAAGCGGCACGAGGCTGAAGAAAACAGAGAAATTCGTGCGCGGACATCCCAATGCCACACCGCCGGCGGCACCCAAGAAGAAGGGAGGAAGGAAAGCTGCTGCTTCCGCAAGCAACCACCCACCCAAGGATGACAGCTTAATGTCGGAGATCACAAACATCCCTAAAGATATTGGCGGCAGAATTACTGACATAGACTACGAGGAGTCCATTTGGTCCTAGAATGCATACTGGGCTGAGTGCACAGACTCGTACATCCCCGAGCTGAACTCCAAGTTCGTGATCAAGCTTGAGCAGTTGGTCACACCGCCCTCAACACTAAACATCCGGGGGCTCGAGGAGGTAGGAGTGACCAAGGCCCTGAACTACCTCATCAACATGCCCGACCCCACCAAGAAGATGACACTTTGTGTCTATGCGGCTGGAACGGACATCAAGAAGAAGCCGAAGACTTTTGAGGAAATCAGGGGCAGGAATTTCTACCTGGTGAACGGTCAGCACACCATAGAGGTTGTCCGCCGATTATTGAAGATGCCTTGGTTTGCAGAGAAGGCACAGAAATTTCAAGAGTGGGAGTGCTTCGTGGTGTGGAACAAAGACGACCTCATCATTCAGAAAATTTCTGCATTCTACAATTGGGTCAACCATTTCCAAAATTTCCTTCCGACATGGTCGACCAACATCATTGGCTGCCGCACCATCTGGGAGTCGAAAGGGTGTCCAACACCCGACAAAGAAGCTACCGAGCTCGGCAAGGTCATTGAGAGGCCGCGGAAAACGCTAGCCAAAGCCAACAACAAAAAAAAATACCACGTAAGTTGCTCCTTCAACTCGTTGCGAGTTGAATTTACAGTCCTTGTGCATTCGCATTGTCCTCGATTTTAGTTCCGTTCCTTTTCTCAACTCAAGTCGAATTGAATTGCTGATTGTTTCTTCTGTCCGGTACCCACAGGATTTTGTAAAGGCCGTCCCTATCCGCTTCACCAACATCGACATCAAGAAAAACAAGTGGATCCTCACAAAGGAGAAGGAGCTAGATGTCCACAACGAGCTGAAAATCATCACGGCAATCCCAGCCGTCTACAATCTTTCGAGCGAGCTCATCTCCGCCCAATCCCAGGGAGAACTTGTTGATCCAGACACATCTCTGAAGTTCTACCAACTAGACAACTGGGACTAGGAAAAGGATGGGGTTTTACCCCGTGAGTTTTTTAAGTGGCTCGGTAATTGCTCCGTGTCTGACTTGAAGAGACTGGCGCTGCACCTTCTTAGTCGGACTCTCGGGCGGAAGCTTTCACATCCGAAGGTTAGCATCAAGAAGCCGACCAAAGTCTTGGAGGATTCTTATACGGCAAAGGATTGGCTCGAGAGGTGCAAGAGGAAGTAGATAATTTGCAGGCAGATCCACTTCTTGAAGAGGAATCTAAACTTGTTCAGTAACTAGGGGACCTACCGCCTAGACAAGTGGAAGTCCTTTAAGAGGGTCTACAATGTAATCAAGGCCACAAAGAATATTCTTTTGACTGGACCACTTAAGGAGTTCTTCTCCCTTGCCAAGATGCCCTCAAACAAGAACAAGAGCATCGATGAGTTGTCCCCAAATGCAGCCGAGTTCTTTAAGATATTTCTAGTAAGTAAAGGGAAGTTTGTGAAGCCCAAAGTGACGGCTTCGTATAGGCCTTATGACTTGGCCAATGACAACTTTGGTTCTTGGGGCGAGAATGTATGGGAGGGAAGTACAAGCTTCATGATGAATCTAGCTATCGTGGACCTCCGCCACATTCCTGGGAGTATCAACATTGGGTTCACAAGTGGCGGAGAGTCGTACTTTGAGAGCTTTCTGGAAAATCTCCAGAAATTGTGCGAACTAGACATTACGGGTCCCAATGTATGGCTATGGACTTGTGGAGATTCGGAAGTCAAATTGGATGTGCGGAAATTCATCCAGAATTTGACTTGGGGTGAGGCGTACGCCACACACTACGCTGAGTACATCCCGTCCCCGTATGAGTGGATTGGTAATGTCCCCGAGCGGTCTGCAAAAGGGAAGGAGCCCATCAAGCTCATATTCCTCATCAAAAAGGGGAGCAAAATCCTGGTGAAGAAGTTGCCAAGAAGATTTGAGATTTTGCCGGACGGAAGATACGCGAAGTCTAGGTCCAACAACGACCTCGAGTACCGGTTGTACAGTACCGAGTTGCGAATGGAGTTTTACCTTCAGGTGTTGGCGATGTTTGCATCCCGCAACGACTCGGTCCTCTCCATTTTTGCTGGAAGAAAATGCATCTGAGTTGCTTGGGTAAGTTCAGAATTCCTTTGTTGTTTCCCTGATGTTGCTGCAGTTCAAGTAGATTGGAGTTAGACTGCCTTCTAGTGCGCATTTGACTCGATGCGAGTCGAATTGCATGCCTGGGTCTGACTGTCTCACCGTTGAAATATGCAGATGCTCTCCCTGAAACATTTAGTAATGGGAAATTCTTTGTTCAAGGACGGCTTCAAGTCCTTGGTTTTGCGGTCAAAAGTCTTGGACAAGGATGACTTCACCGACGCCACCTACGTCGTGGATCCCGTTGAATTCCCCAAGAAGGTAGTTAAAGGGGACACAAGTCCGGCTAAAAAGAAGCAGGCAATGACCAACGAGCAGGAGGCTCGGCATGAGGAATCCCCTGCGCGAGCACTTGTTCTTATTGCCGAAGACAAGGATGACGGCCAAGACGGAGACGATGGAGGGGAAAATGGTTGGGAGACCCATCCAAGCCAATGGAAGGATCCATACGATAAGATCGCAGAAGATATCGCCGGCACGGGAGCAGGGACGTCCTTGGTAGCTGAAGATGTTGTTGCGGATGCTGGGGTTTCATCGACAGCGCCTGAGATTTTTGAGATGGGCGGGTCCTCTGCTACTGACGCCCAGACCTTCCGCACGCCTACGTCTGTGAAGCCTCCACCAGCAACCCAGTCTCCAACGCCAACCTGCCCAACGCCAACCTCCCAAACGCCTCCGGCAAAACGGAGGAGGAAGGTCTCATACAAGACTATCGTCCCCGAAAAGCAATGGATGGTGGAGTTGATCAAGGCAAATCGGGTGGAGAATGAGAGGTCCAGGCTAGAAAATAAGAAGACGAATGAGAGGAACAGACTGGAAATGGAGAAGCTGAATGAGAAGAACCGGATGGAGAATGACTAGAAAAACAAGC
Source organism: Pleurozium schreberi (assembly GCA_006891605.1). Classification (NCBI taxonomy): domain Eukaryota; kingdom Viridiplantae; phylum Streptophyta; class Bryopsida; order Hypnales; family Hylocomiaceae; genus Pleurozium; species Pleurozium schreberi. The sequence goes on along the minus strand of VACF01000737.1, from coordinate 165,618 downwards.
TAGTCAGGAAAGAATGTCTCCAGAATAGCGCCAAAGGTTGGGAGGAGAGTGCCAAAGCTAGGGTCGAGACTCGGGAATTGATGCACCGCTCATGCTTGAGTGTCAGGCTCAAGGTTCCACAGACAGCACAAGGAGGAGGGACTCGGGGTTAGGAGGCGCAGTGCCGACAGTGGTAGCGTCGATGCAGACCACACTTCATCCCTCTCCGGCCACCAGTGCCCAACCCGTAAAGATGCCGGTGGTTCAATCCCGTGTGGAGCAGCCTTCAGTCTCCAACGTTGTTGATGTCCCGGAGGTCAATCCGGAACCTGCTCAGGTGGACGCTGCAGTTGGTGTGCCGACTGACGTCCCCGACATGGCGGTGACACTACTAGAAAATGGCGTCCAAATCAACAAGAAGTCAACTCTTTTATGTTGATATGGATATTATAATGACTACTTTCACATATTGGTGTCAATTGTATAAATTTTGATAAATTATTCAACATATTTTTGTTGATTTTGAGACTAAAAATTTTCAGCTGAATGGGAGAAAATTTTATTGATTCCATAGGGTATTAATCCACATGGATATCAAACATGTCATTGCAGGGTATCAAATTGGTATTAAACACAAAGTCTGTCTTTTTTAGCTACAACTTCTAATGTTCAGCACTTAGGATTTTGAGACTATTTACAACCATCCTCGATTGTTGCGGAAATGCGGCAATAGCAACAGGAGCTTCTGAAACAAATTTGGTTGCGAAAAGCGAACGTTGGTAATAATGGTGTGAAACAAATGTGAGTTTTTGTGGTTCTTGGCTCTTGTATGGATCTTTTAGGGTTTCGGTGAATTCATTGTCGAAAGCTTTTGAGATGCGAGAGAATGGATTGGTGCAACTAGAGATTTTTTTTGGTATTAGTGACGTAAGAACTAGAGCAGTAACAACAGGTCAATTGATGAGTGTGTATTTTTTTTCAAATTTGGATTAATTAGATGTAGGAGWTTCAGAGAATTCAAGATTTAGAATGAAACCTAAATTAGAATAGTTTTGTTGCTTCTTATTATGTGTTATAGTGGAGAAATGTGTGATGGATTGTGGTTCTACTTAGTCATGGACGCAGCGTTTCCAGAAAATTCATTTTTTGTAGTAACTCAGCTCTGTTGTTGTGCATTTTAGGTCTACTCACTCGTATGTCTTCAAATATTGCTTGATTCCTGTCAAAATTGATGAGAAAATTATTCAAAGAAATCTCTTATAAACAATTTTGGTTTTTATAGGTGCAATCTGCAATTTTGCCACCTAATTTTTTATCATTGATTGTTGAAAACAAGCACACTTAGTAGCAATTGTAAGTCCTCAAGGRTTTCCATATTTGGTCATTTGTGACCCCTTAAGAATTTCAAGCAATTAAAAACAGTTAAGATTAATGTAGTCTTGTGAACTCGTTTTCTCCGTACTTTACCCCTCCAATCTACTGAAATCTAGATTCRAATGCATTTTAAGGTTTAGTTGTATGAATTTTTATTGCTTGCAAAGTATGCCAATTACATGTTGTGAAACTTTGAAGCTATTAATGCACTAATTTGCATTCTAACTCTTAAAGGACCAAGCTAAGAGACCCAAATTGGGATTCAAGGTTTTTTTCAGCAGTTTTGATTAGGTAATGTGGAGACTTTCTTTTGACCAAATTTCTTTTATTTTTGACCAAAYTCATGTAATGTTCTTCACTAATTTTTATTTGCCTCACATATTGTTTCTTTTTCAGAGTATGATCAATTGAATTGGTYAATTTGAATCCATGAAATTTTGGTCCGTCAGGGTTYAAATTCTATGAATTATTGGTCTGAAATTGAGTCCTCTTCAAATCCACTTGCAATACATCTAARGGAGAATTAAGCTGCGTTTCAAGTCAGCTCACCTAGCAATATTCAAATCCTCTCTAGAGTTAATGGATTTAGATTTCATGCAAACAACTTTTGGGTCTCCATTTTGAATATTGTTTCAAACATTGAGATGCTCTACATTACTTTTTGTTTCTATTTTTTTAGGAAGATGAAGGTGGATGTATGTCTTYCTTTAGTTGTGACTCYYTRGTCAATTTTTTAATTGTTCRTTTGGCTAAGTGTTTGTTTTTGTTTGTTTGGATGCAGAGTTCGAGTGAAGCACGTAAAAGCTTTAAATTGCAATTATGGTAGTACCCACAACAATCATAGGAGGTTTTGCAGGAGATTCATTACTAGTAAGGTAGGAGGTCCATAAATGGCCCATATAAGGTTTGAAGCTGAATTTTGGCAAGGTGTAGCTGCTTGAAATAATTTTTAGTGAATTTTCCTTAAAAGATAAGTGGAATTGGCATCTAACCCAAGTCATTTTGTATTTTTTGGAGCTTTCTGGAATTAGTTATGAATTTTTGAAGTTACTGAAAAGTGCATTTCAATGGGCTCTAAAATGGACCACCTCCTCAAATGTAGTCCTCAAATGTAGACTGCTTGTACATTGGAGAGTGCAAAATGTACCTCCAGAGCCTATTCCATTTTAGAACCTGCTCCATTTTAGGACCTCCTATCTTATTCAGAGTTGTCTCGGACGTTCATATTTTTGAATATCGCGTCCGAAAATCGGACGTCCGCACATCCGCACGTCCGGTTGAATCCGATGCTGGCGGTCGCTCGCGGACGGTGTCCGGTCGCCGTCCGGCGGACAGGCAGACCACGCCGGTCTGCTGGGCGGACGGCCGCTCAATGAAAACAAGGAACTTTGACTGCAATTAGCAGATTCAGCTTTTCGAATTTTGTAGAATATAATATACCATTGAAAAGGTGCTTTCAAGACCTTTCCAATGATATGTTACACGCCGCAAAATTCAAAAAACTGAATCCGCAAATCGCAACCAAAATTGCCTAAAAAAAATTCTGCGTCCACCGAAATGGCTGAGTGGACGGCTTGGAGGACTGCGGACGGGCGGACCAGCGGACTAGCGGACCCGCGGACAGGCGGACCAGCAGACCTAGCGGACCCGCGGACCCCGTCGGTCCGCTGGACGAACAGCCGCTCAATGAAAACAAGCAACTTTGACTGCGATTTGCGGATTCAGTTTTTCGAATTTTGGGGAGAATAATATACCATTGGAAAGGTGCTTTCAAGACCTTTCCAATGGTATGTTACACGCCACAAAATTTAAAAAACTGAATCCGCAAATCGCAATCAAAGATGCCTGAAAAAAATTTTGCGTCCGCCCAAATGGCTGAGCGGACGGCTTGGTGGACCCCGGACGGGCGGACCAGCGGACCCACAAACCAGCGGATCCGCGGACTTGCGGACCAGCAAACCAACGGACACGCAAACCAGCGGACTCGCGGACCTGCGGACTTGCGAACCAACGGACTAGCGGACTAGCTAACCAACGGACCAGCGGACCAGCGAACCAACAGACCGGCGGACCGGCGGATAGAAAGGCAGATGGGCGGACGGAAGGGGGCGACGGCATAATTTCCTTGGATTCCCTGAAGCACTTAGGATTCCTTTGCTTTTATGAAACTTTTAAACTTCAGATCGTAATGGCCTAAATCCTACAAACCCTAAACCCTAAATCCTAAACTCTTAACAATTTAATTCCTAAGTATTATTTCAAAATTCATTACTTCTTTTTTTATTCAAGTTCAAATTGAAGTTCAAGTCCAAGCCAATTCATTATTTTATTCCATAGTTCTTGCAAATTGCAATTGCAAGTTGGAGTTGAATTCACTTTAGATTGGATTTGAAATTCGCATTACATTTAAATAAAAATTATGTACAACATGCCTAAACACTTCATTCTAATTAATGTTGAATTAAAATCATTTGTAATTTTGTATTGAATTCATGATTTTGTAATGAATTGAGAAGTAAATAACATTTTTAGTTTTCGATGAGAATGACCTTCTCATTATAGTTTCATTTGAATTGGATATGAATTACGTATCATTTAAGTATGAATGTTATTTCAAATCTCAAGTCTACTTCCAATTTGAATTCAATGAAAATTAAATGTGGTTTCATTGCGAACTTGAATTTACAGTTGGATGAAGTTTGAATTTCATTTGCAAATGAATGATCAATCAGTTCAATGGAATTTAGCAGGAATTCAATTCCTTTCCTTCAATGAACATTTCATTCCATTTCAAGTTGATTTAAATTATGATTACATGTTTTGGCAATTGAATGGCATTCAGTTTTTATGCTGAATTGATTATGAAAGTTTATAAATGTTGCAATTCAAAATGAAATTGAAATGTACTTTGCATTGAACTTCCTACCAACTTTCTATCAAAGTGGAATTAAATTGCAATGTCTGTAGACCTTCATTGGAATTGAATATGAAATTATGAATAAAACAAAATTAATGTGAATAAAAATTAGATTCTAATTGGAAGTACATTTCAATAATAATTGAGTAGGATTTCAGTTGACCTAGAAATACATTAAAAAAGGACACTTTCAATTGACTTGCAACCATATTAAATGAATTAAATTTGAATACAACTTCCTTTCAATTTCAATTCCACTTCCGTTTGAATTCCATTATGGACCATTTCCTACTTTCCTAGTCTAAATGTCTAATTGATTTTACGAAGTCATTTGAATTAAAATTCAAAATGAATTTCATGCTTCCATGAATTTTAATTTTTAAGTTGGACTCCCAATGAATTGAACTTCGACTAAATTCAAAAATTGGAATTCAATTGGAATTGAATTAGAAAATCACTTCAAGTACAATACAAATTTACAATTGGACTTGAAATGAAAATGAATTGCATGTACAACTTTGTGTCGGAAATTCATTAGAATAGGAATGATTGAATGTGAATGTAATTTGAAATTTTCAATCCGTACAAATAGAATTCCATTTCTTAAAGCTCAAATTGGAGAGCAATGACAAAAATGTTGCATTCGAATTTGAAATGACATAATATTGCTATTTATTGAATTGGATGTCATGCATTGCATTTGAATTTTACTGGTTTCCAAATTTCATRTATGATGTGTAATAATTTGTATTAAATCAATTGATTTCTTAAGTTGAAGTACACTTTAATTCATTTTAGTTGAATCCCAAGCTTTCGTAATATTTTAATTGAGTTCATCCATCATCATGACTCGATTACTTAAATATGAATAATGAATTGGCTTGGACTTGAACTTCAATTTGAACTTGAATAAAAAAAGAAGTAATGAATTTTGAAATAATACTTAGGAATTAAACTGTTAAGGGTTTAGGATTTAGGGTTTAGGGTTTGTAGGGTTTAGGCCATTACGATCTGAAGTTTAAAAGTTTCATAAAAGCAAAGGAATCCTAAGTGCTTCAGGGAATCCAAGGAAATTATGCCGTCGCCCTTTTCCGTCCGCCCATCTGCCTTTCTATCCACTAGTTAGTTGGTCTGTTGGTTCGCAAGTCCGCGGGTCCGCTGGTCCGCCCGTCTGCGATCCGCCAAGCCGTCTGCTCAGCCATTTGGGCGAATGCAGAATTTTTGTTTAGGCAACTTTGGTTGCGATTTGCGGATTTAGTTTTTTGAATTTTGCGGCGTGTAACATACCATTGGAAAGGTCTTGAAAGCACCTTTCCAATGGTATATTATTCTCCTCAAAATTCAAAAAACTGAATCCGCAAATCGCAGTCAAAGTTGCCTGTTTTCATTGAGCGGTTGTTCGCCCAGCGGACCGACGGGGTCCGCAAGTCCATTGGGTCCGCGGGTCCGCTAGGTCCGCTGGGTCCGCTGGGTCTTCTGGGTCCGCTGGGTGGCTAGGTCCGCCCGCTTGTCCGCAGCCCCGTCCTCCCATCTACCCGATCGTCCGCCCGTCCGCCCGTTTAGCGGACGGGGCTTGTTTGCGCGATTGCCTGTCTGTCTATGTCTCCGGACACTCCAGGGGCAGCGGACGTGGACGCTGGACGTTTGAATGGACGTATGTGCAACCCTGACCTTATTGCAAGAAATGTCTTTTGTTCTTGGTTAGTGAGGTCACTCATCCCAATGAACATTAAGAACTGATGGATGCTTTTTTTTATTGACCTTTTATAGCGTTTATTGGAGACRTGTTAATTCACTTTTCTGTTACTTGTATTAGGTTCTTGATTAGGTTTTGAATGGAGCTATGATGTACTAGCCAATAGCACATACGATGCATGATGAAAGATATGCTCTTGACTGCTTTGTAGGAGATTGGAGACTCCAGCCTTTCATTTTGTAGTCTTCATTCTTAACCTATAGAAAAGTGTTGTAAATAACAATCCAAGCAACACTTCTTTGCAAAAGATTAGCATAAACATGTAGTGTAGGAACCTACTAGAGGAGCTAGAATGTACACAGTGTATTATATCCTTCTCAACAGAGATCATGTAATATATTTTTTTCTCACATATCATCATCGTGTCCCACTCCAGTCATTGCAGGCCCTGAATGCGTGTTGTCCAATGTGCCAAATGCACCCTTGAGTATGGGTGATCGTGTGCCTCCTCATGAATGTCTGATGAATGATGCGAGATTTGTGTCTCCAATTGATGTGAACGCCAACGTATGCGATGCAATCCCCATTTCAGCGAGCGGGTATCAAGAATCAATGATCGTGTCGGAGATAGAGGTCCTGGACGACGGAGGAATCCCAGATGAAGCACTGCTCTTGCTGCGCATTCCTCCATCGGACAATGTTCCAGACGCCTTGGAACCCCCCCTGGAGCATGGCGTAGAATCTTAGGTATGTCGGCGGGATGTTGTTGCTTTCCTGGTTATTCTTTGATATGGTTGGAGTCGCGCTAGACTTGGAATGATAGGTGTCCATTCCTCAATGAAGGATATGAATTTGACTTCGAGGACTTCAATGACAATTTGGTCTTGTTGATGTTTATCCTGAGCAAGATACAAGTAAGGCTTGCATTTTGCTTAGTGAGGCAAAGGACAGTGTCACCCTTCCTTTGGCACCCTAGTTGCCTGAAAAATGGCTGCATGTTGTTTTGAGTATAGATGGACTTCTATGTGAATGTGAGGACAAGAGATACCCGTATAAAGAAAAGAGATATAGTGAAACGTTTGATGTGCCTCCAAATGTAGCGTTCCACTCGGTTTGGGTGGAGATGGTCATCGTGATGCCTCATTACCATGAAGTTCTAAAGGAGTTGTCCAAAATTGCCCGCCTGCACATCTGGAGCTCCATGAAGATGGAGCTTGCTCAGGACGTTTGCAAGGGACTCTTCAAGGGATTAAAGCCCCCAATTCTTCTGATGGACCAAGATGACTGCAGCGTGGCCAAGTTTAGAAACAGTCACGGTAGACTGACAAACTACAAGGTCAATGGATCGCAGACAGACTTGTTTTTTAAGCCGCTCAATAGGTTGTTCCTCATGGAGGACTCCATGTTCTCTGCACATAACACCGTAATTGTTGACAACAATCTCGCAAGGCACGTTACAAATTGTCCATCTAATGTGATCCTCTATGACCCCTGGTTATACAAGGGTGATGGGATACATGATAGAATGCTCATTGATCCATTGCTTCCTTGGATCCAAAGATTGCATTTGGCCAGGCCGGAGTCTCTCTCTGAGTATTGGGTTGACAACAGGATGGGGGGGGGTTTCTTGTCGAAGAGCCCAATAAGACCAAATATTTGCAGTTGATGGGTGCAGTGGAGGAGTCTAGGAGGCTACATAATGAATGGGTACTTAGCGAACCTCATCGAAGAAGGGCGTCTGTGCATAGTGGGAAAGTGCAACCTTTCTCCGTACCCGTGGAGGAATTCTTTCTCATGTTTCGTCCGGTATCCAATAGTGAATATCCCATGGTTTACTTGTCGACCATGTAGGTTGAAATGTGCGTCCCGCGTCCTTGTGCTTGTGTATTTGCTCGGAATTCGAAAGGCATAAAAGTATGCATGAAGTTGCATGATTGTGTATTTAATTGCTTTTCAAATCCAATGTTGTAATAATGTATTAATGTTTATAGCGTTTTCTGTTTATAGGAAATGCGTGTGAATTTCGTCCTTGGAAATGAGTGTGACAACCAGTGCACTGCCTCAGCTGATTTGTTCTTTGATTATGGACAGTTTGACATTTTGCAAAGCGGAATTGGGCACATCATGTATTCGGCCAAGACCGCGCAATCCACAATAGATTTCTCCATCATGCCCGTTGATGATGGGGTTGTGGACAGTCCACCGAATGGGGAGCAACCCAACCCCATCAGCTCGCCATCACCGTTGAAATGTCAACCGCAGTCCATGTCACCTGAGGATTGTGGTGTTTTGAATGGAACAACGTAAAGAAAGTTGTACACCGTGGAGGCAAGTTTGCCGGCAATTGACCATGTGCATACGGAGGTATGAATGGATTACTCTGAATTTCAATTTCGCTTTCAATTCCATATCAATTTCTTGATTCTGTGATGCACATTCTCTCATAGTGTGTTCTCGTGAAGGACGTAAGACCAAGTGCCAAATGTGTTCAAACTTGCGCTACAAGATCGCATGGATTGAAGCCGTCCTCCTCGAACTTGTCACTACCCCCTCACCCTAGATGCTCTCCTTCATTCGTTGTAAAACAACGTGAATGTAAATCACATGATGGTCAAAACAGCCTTCACTCTGTTCGTCGGCCGTGGGATGCTTGGGAGACAAGGTCTCTAAAAACACAGTTGCGAGGGATCGTCTGCCAAAAGTCGGCAAACAATAGCGGATACAATAGAGGGGCGGAGCTATTGAAGGCCATGGAGAAGTTGAAGCGTAGGTCTCATGCGTAGAAGTTTTTTCAATTAGGATATTTTTTCTAGGAAGCGATGGAGAAAAAAACAATGGCAATACTGTGATTGCACATCTCCAAGTTTTGATGACATACCTTTATGTAAATGAAATCCACAAGTAGAGAATATATAATGTAAGTCCTTCAAAATTGCTAAAGGCATTCATTGCTCCATTTGAACCATTACAAACTGGGCAGTTAAAGTTCTTCCTCATTGTAGACTATGTTGGTCTTGAGTAGAAGGCTATGGAGTAGGAAACGTGGGAATTTTAGGGTGTGGAGGATGCTTTAGCTTTGATTTAGATGTGAGGACATATATTATGAACACAAAAACAACCAGGCGTCGTTCTAAGCAGTTCCGTGAAGAGCATCTCAAGCTACAGAGTTTGAATTGCAATTTAAGGAACTACTTGGGGTGCGCCTGAATGTTTTTTTTTTCATAATATATGTGCTTACATCTAAGTCAAAGCTAAATCATTCATCATGCCCAGAAACTGCCAAGTGGCCAACTTCAAGCATTGTACTCGCAATGTCCATCATAGTGGACAAGGATGAGGAACTTTGCTACCAAAAGTGTAATGGTGGGCAATACTTGTACAAATGTTCATACGTATGAAATATATCAAGTACATGACTATTGAAAAAAGAGTATTTCTTCATTGTACACTTTTATTCATACACGTGTTTTGAACTTGTCAATTAATACTCTAATATTGTATGTCATTGCATGGGTTTATGTGTTTTTAGACATGGATACACTAGAAGAAAAACATGTCGGAGTCAACAAAAAATGTCATCTGAAAGTTGTTGAAAACCATGTTTTGAGCGCGTGGAATGCGTTGGTAATAGGGTTTTCAACAAATTTCAGATGACGTTTTTTGCTAGTTCCAACATGCTTTTCTTCTAGTGATAACTGCTTGCTTATGTGAAATATAATAATTGGAAAACTACCAATTCACTAGAAAACTTCCAAAGTAATGAATATGATGTTTAATGATTGTTTTCACATAGAACATGAAGGAGCTAGAATCAATCCGCCAACCATTGCTTTTGGTAGAAGAATTGCTATTTGTTGCCTCTAATGCTCTCAGCTTGGCCAACCCTCTAAATATATCCTCACGCCCAGAAGGCTTAGGCCGTTCAGTTGCACTGAGGACGGGGCCCTACATCCCCATCTTCATAAGTTTGCTTGCCTCCCTTTATCATTTGCGTTTGCTACTCAGGATATCGGAGCTAGAAAGACTTCTTGTACTTCGAGGAGGCTGTTCTGCGTACCACTCTATTTACAGGGTTTACGTATGGATCCGCACTCGCAATTGACTGTAGGTCATTCAATTGCGGCCAAGTAGCGGGAATTGCTTGACGAGACATAGATTCGAGAGAAGACAAAGATCTGCCTCTCATAGGTGTTGAGGGACATGGTTTCACAAGGTTTTTAAGGCGCGGACCCTCTTCCTCATTGCATGTGGCAAATGTGACCTTCCTCTTTCGTTCTCTTGTCGCGGAATCTGTTTCGCGCTTGTTGTTGAGGAGAAAAGGTTGTCTAGGAGTAGGATTTATCGTAATTTTATCCTTGAAACGAGGATCCTCATAATCGCCTTTCGTGTCTGCATACAACTTCCTCTGGGATGTTATGTCATTGCGCGGAGGTGGCAATTGCGATTGCAGTCGACTGGTCGTAAAGGCCGTCCACTTCAAAGGGGAAGGCAAGCAAATCGGAGTCTTGTTGGGCTCCTTACTCGGCGGGCTGTCCACCACACCTTCTTCCACATTTCCCATGGAGAAATCGATGGCCGCCAAAGCCGAGTCTGCAACGGAGAGCAGCATGGAAGGCCTTGAAAATGCGGACGGCAAGTAACTGCCACCATCGGAGCCCGACCTCCTCAAAAGCGTCGCGTCAGATCCAGGTAACAAACTCCTTGTCAGTGGCTGGAAACATTGCAAAAGGGATCCTCCAACCTGAAAGACCGTTTCATGAAACAAGACCATTCAGATTATCCTCAACCCAAGGATAAGCTTACGTAGGTCGACATTACATCTTAAATTTGCACATGAAATGGGAAACAGAACATTAGATTGCTCATACTGTCGCAACATAAAATTTTGATTTTTCTAAGTTGCCTAGAATTTGGAACGGAAAGTAGTTGTTCGACATCTAGATTGAGTTAAAGAACACAAGAAAAATAGAATTCAATAGTGACAATAAAGTAGCGGATTGACTAGCAGATATCCGGTCGGGAATTATCTAGAACAGAAACCAATGTAAACCCGGATTAGGGTTGAACCGGATATGGAAGACCGCACCGGGTTAGGTCATCATGACCAGTCCAAGATCCTGAGACTATATAAAGCCTGAGACTCCCTGTTTACTCTCTTTTTCCCTTGATGTCTGGGGTGTCCACGCGTGTTCTGCTCTCTGCCAACAAGCGTTTCCGATTGTTGGAGCGTCAGTGTGAGTGGAGAAGTGCAAACGTGTGAGGTTGTTTTTGCAAGTGTTTGTATCCGGTTGAGATCGGAGAGAGATTGTGAGGAAACAAGACATGCGGCTAGGTTAGGAGCGGATTCCAATGAGGATAGTTGGGTGTCCATGCCTAATTTACGTAGACCTAGACCAGGACCTTCCAATTCCTCCACGACCAAGGTGAAGCTCCGGAAAGTGATTCTGGTTGTTCCCTCTTCTGAACCGGAGAAGACGGAACTCATGGAGGATCTCGACTCCATGGGATGCTCAGGGATGATTAATAAATCCTGAGGCTTTGAGGAGGAATGGATGGTGAAAGAACTCATGGGGAAGTTGTCAAATCAGTTTGACAATACCATCTGAGGGGTACTTGGTTAGTAGACGGTGGACATCTGGAGAGAGATTTACGGTTTACGGTCTGGCGGGTTTGGCATGAATAGCCGGAAGGATGAGTGGATCAAAGGGAAGTTCAAGGGAGTGGTGAACCCGAAGGACGGATATGCAATAGAGGACTGCATTGAAGACTGAAACCGGCGACTATTGGAAACTCTGGTTTCGATCCTACATCCGGAAAAGCCGACACGAGTTATAATAACCCTTGGCAACCTCATCTTCGGAGCTCTAAGCGGGGACCGGAAAGTTGACTGGGGCTAGATCATTTTTGATCTGGTTGCCCAGCTCATCAACGGAGTGAGGAAGAGGGTGAAAGCACACTACGGGGGTCCAAAATTGTAGTCACGGCAGAAATTCTGCACATGATGAAAGTTTGGAGTCAATTTTCTTATAGTTTTTGTGACTTAAAAAGAAAAAAAAAAGATCAAAGTCTTACATCTTGCATACAATGATAATGGCATAACAAAAAGTGACTTTTATCTATTAATTTAATGTTTGTATTGTCGCAGATTCAGCTTTGGCATTGTTGTACTTTTTTAATCTAGTTTAGGGTTTCATTCTTACAATTCAAAGAGCTAAATCCAATGCTCTTATGTTTAGGTAATTGGACTAGGCATTTCATGAGTGTTTTAGTGTCTATCTAAGAAAATATTCTAGCAACTGTGTGATTTTGGTACGAAGGCCAAATTTTGGCCTTAAATTATTTTTTCCAATTTTCTTTTTAGATTGTTTAGTACAAAGTATTATGATTTAGATGGGCCAACATTGAATTTTCAAAAAGAAATGTTTGCATCGAGTTGCATCGAGTTGTATCGAGTTGCATCAGTTTGCATCGAGTTCTACATCAGGCCCGGAGGGTGACCGTAGTGTGCTTTCACCCAAGAGTAGGGCCACACCTGTGAGCCCCTATCTCTTCCACCTCTATAAGGACCGCTACCTTTTGATGAATGTAGAGAAGACCTTTCAGACTCATGAGATGCTCCTGAAATATGGCAAATCAAAAACGGATGAGGATTCACTCTTCGAATCCGGTTCCGATCGAGTGTCCGAGGACAAAGAAGAAGAATCACTCAAAAAGATTAAGCGGCAGAATACGACATCACCGCTTGGACAAGGGGTACCCCCGAATCAAAGCAAGTCAGCACGAGACGAGGGACCCGAGGCTGGACCGGAAGCAGGACCAGAAGGAGGACCAGAACAGCACCAAACCGTATCCGAAGATTCGGATTCTAACAATCCTTTCAAGAACCTCATCAAAATCAGGAGCGGAATCCGAGCGGATTGGGAGATAAAACGACAAATTCTTGCGACAATTGGGAAGCTGGTGGGTGCGGAACTAGATATATATAGGTCACTACCTAGAAAGGTGGTTGACTGTATCTTGGATCTGGCTGAGCACAAGCAGTAGCAGGCGGAGATTCGACGTGTGCATGAAGAAGTGGACCGCTTGAAAGCAGAACTCCTCGTGACGAAGGAAGACGCAACTGCTAACCGGGAGATGTCCGATGAAATCCGGAAGGTAGCTGAGCAAGTGACAGCAACCCTTGGCGAAACCGGAGCGTCCTTTGTGAAGGCGAAGCTGTTTGATGAGAAAGTCCATGAGGAGCTAAAACCATCCGGTTTTTGTATCCTCAGAATCCTCTCCGAGTATTTGCAGAAGATTAAAGAGACCTTGAAATAAGCAAGGGAGGCTGCGGACCGGATTGAAAAATGCAGCCAAAAATTGGTGAGATCAATCTATCCGAAGGGGATTCACCTCTCAGTGTTGTCACTTCCGGATGAGTTTCCGGATGTGCCAATTTCCATGGACTTGAAGTTTTCAACCCCAGAGTCGAAGAAGTAGTAGAGGGAGGAAACACCGCTCGCCATGGCGGAACGGATTGACTTGGATTCGCCTGCGAATCCGCGTTGACCAGTCCCTGGCACTAAAGGGGAGCAAAGCTGGAACCTAACCAAAGCCTTCAAGATCGTACCACTGGATGTCAAGAGTCCAACCATTGGCTCTTTAGTTAGGGATGTTTGATTTGTTTTTGTATTAAGACAGCTAGGAACGGAACTGGATCCATCCGAGTAGTAAGAAAATCCTGACTAATAATTAGGCGGATTTCTAAGGCCTTTTTTTCCTTTTTGTATTTTTTGTGTGTGATATTTAAATCAGCCCCGCAAGGTGGGCTGGGAATCTTTTTAGTGTATATTCGTTTGTGTTTTCTATTTGCTCTCTCTTTGTATGTCTCTCCAAGCTTGGCGAGGCCGTACGGTGAGGAGTTAGGAGGACGCAATTCGGTTTGCAGGGGAAATCTTCCCTTGGTGTTGTATTTTCAATTTTATGTGCATGTGAGTGGGTAGTAAGAGTTGGGAGTGAATTTCAATTCCTCAGCATTCTATAGTTTTCTATTCCGGGTGGAAAAACTGTTGATTAGGCTAGGCGGGTAGGGAGGAATTCCTTAGTCGTGCTAGAACTCTTAGGTGGAAATCCGGTTGAGTGTCCAATCTCCTGAGGGGTCTCATTATCCAAGTTGGTAAATGGGAGAAGGTTGTATTTGAGTGTTGGAACGGATGGGTTCACTTGTAGCCACCTAGGCTTCGCGTAGATTGGAAGGAAAACCAAGGTCGTTGTAATATGAGTAGATCATTCAGGGGGATCTCTGTGCAACCTGCAGTCCGGATTACTATCTGGGTTGTTGTGAGGGACCAAACCGGATCCGGAATAGAGTAGGAAGTTAGAGGATAGGATAGTGGGTCTTCAACCACTATAATTCACGAAAGGAGTGGTGAGCCTACCACTCTCAAAGTAAAATGGCGATCCCTCTGATGGTTGATTGGAGGTAAAATCAAATTGGATTGGTTCAGAGTGATAACCAGGACCGGAAATAACARGGTCTTGGGTTGTGATTATTTTATGAACTAGGAAACTGGTAGGATCCAAAAGGAATAGTAATCCGGTCTAGGATTTTCTATATGTGTGTTTTGGTGTTTTGAGTTTCCAGTTGAAGAGCTTAAGTGTGTAATAGAGCTAATTAATTCACAGGATCTCTTGGATTTGATCTTTAGAGTCACTTAATTATACTCTAAGGTGGTTTTTGTGAGTATAACAGGGAATTTACCTGCCCTATGTTGCAACACATACGAAAGGAAATAACACAATTTGAAATAAAAATCAAAGTTTAACTTATATTACAAATGAATGACATTTACAAAATTATTTGCATATCCGCATTATAATTTGCATATACAAAATTATCCATATCTATTTACACAAGTCTTTCTAGAATTGTTGCGACGCCTATTTCCTACACTGCTGTTTGCCTGATTACTAGATTCAGCCAAGGCAACACAAAAGAAGACCCAAAATCCCTAGCCGCATCCGAGAACCCATCCAAAAAAAGATCCAGCTGAGGCGAGGTGGATGTGACAAGGGACTGGCCAATCCACGTACTCATGTAGATGGCCCGGGAGGCACACCTCGTGGAGTTGCTTCAGCCATGGCGCAAGGGCCTCCTTGAGCACCTTGACCCCACGTTGATGACAACTCCAACTCTCCAAAAATATCGCATTTCCATTCTTGTTGAGGACGCTCTTTTGAAGAGACCTGTCAATAAGAATTGTGTTGTCATTGTTAAAGTACACGAGGGCTTCCGGTGCAAAAAATAATTGATCCCCAAGCACTTTTAGGAACAGATGCTTGTTAGGATTCCCACCCGGGACAAGGAAATGCCCCGGGGAACACTTGGTCCTCTTGTAGGAGTCCTGCCCTAGTACGTCAAACAATGTCTGCTAACCTTTACTAAGGAACTCTGCAATAGGCTTCATTGTTTTCTTCAACATGGAGCTCCAAATTTGAACTCGATTTGAGATTTGATTGATCTCTCTGAAGAACTCAGAAACATGGGGACGAACAAAGACCTCTTTTGTCCCAATGAGGGTGGATTCCGTATCCAAGAACACACGATCCTCAAGTTGATGCACCCTCGTGTTCTTAACGAAGGACCTATTCTCGCATTGACAGAGCACTTCGTTCAAGTCGAACACAAAGTTCAACCATTTCTTTCGTGGCACAGGAACTAACGGTTTAACACTTTGCGATACTCTCTCTTTGCAGCTCACCCCTACTACGTGATCAAATCAAAAATACAAAAGAGATGTAGTTACTTGATGAAACGCAAAACTAGGTGACCCACATAACGGAAAACCCTAGAGCCCCTCACTAAGCAATCTCACAATTCCTTTGTTAAGAGTTTGTTTGCGGGCCAACGGACAATTCACACTTTTAAGTCTTTTGTGCTGGACAAAACATGCACAATATCATTAGGCACGAGTCTATTTAATGGTGTCCTGCATATTTATTTCCAAAATACATTTTGATACATCCGCTTATGTACAACAGTTACCTATAATTCACACTAATATCTAATCTACATTACAATTAGCATTCACGGATAGGAGGCCTGTTGACGCCACACAATTATTGACTCTTCTCTCCTTCCTGTCAACATACAGAATTGACATAAGCGACTCTCACTACACACCAGAAAAAATGCAAGCCAGATCAAATACCCGTCATATGTCATCGAACAGAATCATGAAATGTCATAGGGATCTGAAGTTGGAGATTGTACCTACTCAAACTCCAAATTAATGGAGACGTCCTCAAATTTGTCCCCATAGTCTCTGAGCTGGTCATCATTGTCGTTTGGGGTTTTTGAGATTCAATCGGGAATTTCAAAACCGCTTTTGTCGCAAGAGGGACTAGATCGTGGACTAGATCATTCTCCTGAGTCTTTGGGACAACCTCTGTGTGGAGTTTCTCCTTCTCTGGGAGGATAGGATTATCCTCTCCTTGAGGATAAACCACAAGGACAGTAAGACCTTGCACTACACTGTCCGAGAAMGGAATCTCAACCTTATGTTCAGAGTGAACCTCTTTGAGGGGCTGCGCGGGTAGTAACTTCTCCAACACTATTGGGGACTAAACTTCCTGGGAAGATGAGATGGAAACAGGATCATCTTCAAGACGAGGAAAATTTTTGAGTGCAAGGAATGGTGACCTCTGACTACAGAGAGGAGCTCCACTGCCCACAGCTTGCACAATGCTAACAATATTTTATGCCGCCGTCAGTGTCTGCAACGTTGAGACTTGAGAGAGTTTCTTGCACAGATGTCATTTCTCCTCCACAAGAGCCTCTCTCTCTCGCCTCTCTTTTTCTCTCCTCTGGGCCTCCTCTTCTCTCTTCTTGGTCTTCTTCTCGTTCTGTTCCTTCCGGAAGTCCTTGTTCTCCATCTTCACAACTACGACAAGTTGAACGACGGCGCTTGGAGAACAATTTGTGTTCACTTCTAGGTCAGAATGGGGAAACTCAGCAGGAGCGTCAAGTTTGGCGGCACTAGATGTGCCAACAGTATCTAGCACGTCTGAGCCATCATAGTCTATACYCTTTAGGTCCGAGTACGAATTGCCGTCATTGAGGTCAATGATCAGTTTCTCGGGTCAATCATTTTCCTCCGTGGGCTCCTTCTTCTTTGTTGCCCTCATCCCCTCGCCCTCAAACTCCGTTACTGCCCCTACGTGGGAAGGGATTTTGCGGGTCTATACCTCAAAATCCTCTATTCAAAGCTCCATGTCTTCTCTACGGAATAGATTAGCGTTTGTCCCAAACTCATCTATCCGCAGGTTGACCTCTGTCCGGTCATAGGCTACCTCTTGTTCCCCTCTTTGCACAGTTTCATCTCCTTGTAATGGAGAAGAATTGGAGTTCAATTCTGGAGTCTCGAGAAGACGTGGACGTATGTAATCCGCATGGTAAGGCGAATTATTGTGGAGGTAGTCATTCATGTTTGCCCAATCCTCATGCGTAACCATCTCCAAGAGTTTATCCATGTTATGCCTATTTGCTATTGCATAGCAGAATAGACCCCACAGTTGCAACAACACACTATCCTTATTAATTTCTAGGAATAAATGTTTCAATCAAGTGACAACGTCTCTTGCATATTATCCTCCACTTGAAGATAAACAGCAAAAACTTCTATACAATGTGAATATGATTCTCCCTAGTCGGATATCCTCGACTCAAAGTTAATAAATGACGTTTATGGTTACGAGTCTCACCTTTGCGGCAAGCATGAACTTAACTCCGGAGTAGACACTCAAGACGTTTTCTCCTTTCACGACGAATGTTTGAAGTATGTCAATGTAGAACTCCATCCTCAGGTCATTTGGATGGTCTCTCAGCTTTGCTTCGGTGTTGAACGRATGGTCTTCATAGAAGGTGTTGCCTGAGGTGTYGTACGTCTTCTTCACATACTTYTGCAATTTTGCKAGGCCGTCTTTTCCTTTCATGATTAGGAAGAGCAATTTCACAGATGGCTTCACCGCACAACAACTAAAATTCTTGATTCTACACGGTAAATACATGGAGACCTTCACCACATACTAGTTCAGATATCTCTCAACAAATGATGTGGCTTCTTCCTCCTCAAAATGCATTTCGTGATATCTACAACCAAACATCTAGACCTGAGAGTGGTGGTCTCATGTGATGAGACAAAAATTTCAGCAGACCCAGCACCAGGGCATCACTACTAGCACCAGCCTTTGGCTGTGTGTCCACCTGGAAGTCGATTATGCCAAATGGAAGGCTGCGTTTGTGGTATGGCCAAGTGTGGCTCGTCACCAAAGCTTGAGGATAGCACTCGTGGCCTCTGATATGGACCTCCCCGTTTGGTCGGTCAACTCTGGCCTTCAACTTCAAGAACTTCTTCAACAAGGGGTAGACTGTCGGAAATGGTCTCTCCTTGTAATCAATGGCCGACTTCTTCTTCCCCTCATTTGTGAGACATTTCACAAAGAAGTTGTTGGGAATTGCGTTCAGTATGAAGTCCCATGTTGCCGCACTGAAAAGGTGCTTGAATTTCCATGCCCTCTACACTTTGTCCATGACATCACCGTTAACGTCCTTGAATTTCAAGGACGGGTCAATCATCATGAGTTCATCCAAGATGACCTTCTTGCGCTTTCGTCTTTCAACCCAATCCGTATGCGGAGTATTATCTGCGCAATGGAATTGTGTCTTTTCAATCGTCACTTTGGGGTACTCTCTTTTACGCCCCACCGTAGACCCAAGCAGATGGAGGACGTATTCATGTAGATCCTTGTCAGTGAAATGTCCAAGCGTCTTAAAGAACTCTCGCTTCAGCTCAAAGTTCTTGAGGCTAAAGTTCTTCGCAGTCCGATGCGGCTAACACGTGTTAGGATCAATAAGCGTCCTATCCATATGTCGTGTCAGAAATTCCTCCCACAATTGGTAGACACCGTTATTTAACGTGGATAGCTGAATTTCATTCTTCATGTCCGTCTCCCCCCGAATGTTGGTGGAGTCCTTATTGGGGTCAATATTCTTGTATTGGACCAAGACGGCATCGACAAATTTCTGAAGGTTGGACAGAATTAAAGAAGGTGTTGACGCGCATTATGGAGGTCAAGTAGAGTTAACAAAAGACCATCATCGACACGAGGACTAAATAAAATAGCATTCACAATATACATAGCAACTGAATGAGGACTATTTAGAACCACTTCTGTCATCCTTGACTCGAGGATAACACATGAAATTTTTACTTAACGAATATGCGGCCTTGTCAACTTTAGAGGCGTTCTTTTGTCTTTTAGGATCCACTTCCAAGGCGGTGGGCTACTTTGCGTTTACCCAGCTTTCTTGACATGCGTAAATCTAGTTTCCCCAAGACGGTTTACTATGACGGAGATGGTTTTCTTGTTGTATCAATTGGAGATCCTAGTCATCTTCACTAGACTCGTCGTCTAGACTATCATCGCTTGCCAAGTCTGCAACTCGACAGGCCTTTTCTTGCAGACGCCACCTTCTTGCAACTATTTAGCTATAGTAATTTGGTGTTGGCCATTGATGATGAAGAACTCGCCGTCCTTGATCTCGTCCCGAGTCTTGGGACATTGCTTGAGGAGTTGGCGGTTTGCATTGTATGGCGTCAAGCAAATTGCTGGATGCTACCTAGCATCAGGAAGTTCGATGAGCTCTTCCCTTACATCTTTTACAATCTTATTTTCTAGTTTGCGGATGATGTATTTTGGTCTTGCTAGAAAACACTTGTCAATGTTCACCGGAAATGTCTGTGGATCAAAAATAAAGCAGTCCTTGTGCTTATCCTAGAAGTCTTTCTAGTAAGCGGCTGTGAGTTTGTAATTTTTGATCGGCTCATTGTCGGAGCAGTTCCCTGTTTGCAGGGTTGTAAATGCCGAACCTGAACTGCCAATCGCAGTCCCCCAACTTTGTTCTGCTATCTTCTAGTGTTTGCTGCTTGGATCTCCTAATCCCAGTACAGGAATTTTCGTTTTCTGGGCCTCAGCACAAACAGTCCCCCTGCCTTCGCCTCTACCCCGACCGGCCGAGGGTGTTTAAGTCTCAAACTACAGTTGCCGTCTGCCTTGGTTGCTCTCTTGGCCAATAGGCAATGGCTTCTGTACATTTATGAGGGCGCGCCTTTCCAACTGGTTGAAGAGCTGGTTTGTTATTTGTATGATGCTATTCAATTTATGGATGGTTTAGGATTTTCTACCTAATGATACTAAAATTGAAAAGTTCTTTTCTATTTCTATTTTTGTTTCCCAAATTGCTACATGCCATATTTAACTACTTTTGGACTATTCAATGAATTTTGGACTTTGTGAAGGACAAAAGCATCGGGAGACCTCCCAATCCTCTGGATTAATAGACTCCAATCCCTACGAAAGTGGAAAGAAAAGAATGAAGCAGACCTTGTTCGAGCACACAACACTTAATTGTACATAGTAACTCTAAGAAATCATCGGGAGATCTCTCGATGTAGTGCAGATCCAAGAAACTGGGATTCTAAGTGTAGCATGAAACCAATGAAACCAATTATTATTCAACTAGAACTATTACAAAGACTAAGTTAGTGCTGGCCTCTTGGTATTTCCTTGTGGAATTAGGATCCGGTAATCTCCCGATAGAATCATCGCATTCAACAAGTACAAAAGAACATACAAAATGACAGGCAATGCAAATAATTACAATCTTCTGGTAGGATACAATGAAGCTTGAAAGTAATTGAAATGTAAGCATTAGATGTTTTTTGGACCGTCTAGAAGACTACAAGTTCCCAGGTTGTGGGAACACATTGGGAACTCTGGGAACTCTGCCACGTAGGTAGTCCGACGTGGCACAGAGACTTCCACGTCAGATAATACTAATTAATTAATTATTTTAATTAATTATTAATTATTTAAAAAATAATTTTTTGAAAAAAAAAAAAAAATTAAACCAGTTTTCAGTTTCTTTATACTTCCTAAGATTTATGGAAAAAAAAAAATTTGAAATTCAAAATTTCAGACCAGCAGTCGCTGGTTCCCTGTGTAGGGAACAGTTTCAGGGAACAGCCGTGGAACAGGCTCTTGCAGGGTTGAAAAAACATCTAATGGGTGGATTACCCACAATTTATTCATATTGAAATAGAGAACAATGAAAAGATGCCCTTCAAAAGAAATGAAGGCATGATTGACCTAGAGTATCTACACTACTCCAGAGTACTATGTTCTAGGGCTCAGAATGAGTAGTGAGCTCCTTTCGTACATACCACAGACACTCCGATTCAAAAGAATCAAGGTCATCCCTCACAAGTATGGAGCGTCCTATCAAACGAGTGTGTGGCCACTGCAGAGGATTTAACTCAAGTACAACTATAGATTGGTTCCAAAGAATGTTTCGCTGTTTAGAGCAACCTAAGATATACTTCACTAATTCACCACGGTCTGGATAGGGGTCATTCTTCTTTGGTTTGTCCACACTAGCAATATAGAGGAACCCCTTCACAGTACTCTAAGGGAGAAGCCGCAGCAAAAGCGCTCCCTAAGTACAAATATTCATGGAGGACCACAACCCACAATGAGTCTGTTGAATCAATTGGTTAAGAAAACTACAAAAACCAGCAAGTACGTTGAGGACCTCAGGAAGATCCAAAACACCGCCTTCAACGCATAGAGCACCTGTCAGAACAACGGGAACCGCCTTTTGCATCGACCAAACTTAGCAAATAGGTCAATTCATCACGCCCTGAGACACAAAACAACGGGAGATCTCTCGATGAAGTTAGATTACACATTCAATACACTAATACTTCTAACAATGCAAAGATATCCGAATGATATCCGAATGGACACACATTACTAATCACCTTCAGCCTCAGCGGGAGTCCTCCCGAAAAGGCTAGAGATGTCCCGATGAAGTTGCAGTATGTAGACACTCACATAATTTACAAGGTCCAAAAGTAGTTATATTACAATACCAGAAATCGAATATGAAATATATGGAAGTTAGCACATACTAAGGAATTCTCAACCTTAAATATGGTGAGTAAACTAACAAGTAGAAGTCCATTGTGGCCAAGTATGAGTGTACAAGAAATGTGAGGAATAAGTAAGGAATAACATGCACGCAAGAAACTCTCTAAATAGAATAGAAACCAAACATGAACCAAAGGACCAAAACTGAAATGCAATGAACAGTGGGAGCAAAAGTGGGATAATTTATTATGCATATGAAATGTTCAATTACAAAGATTGATGTCCAAGTACAAGTATGGTAATTATCCATATTATTAAGTTTCTGGTTCAGAATTCAAAACCTTCACAGAATTGTTTCAAAATACAATTTACAAGTGCATTTACAATTTCATTAACAATATGTACTTAGGTCTATCTACAGTCTCAATGGCATAAAACAGCAAATCCATTGACGAGAGATCTCCCGATAATGCCTTCGACACCATATTGTCCACCGAGAAGCGGGTTATTCTTCACATACACTGGCACCTTCTCATTTGACTTAAAAAGACCATCAATCCAAGGGAACAACTGCAAACAAAGGTAGTTGTCATTGGAATCCCCGCAGTAGGACTCACGGAAAATAGCGTTGTACGGATCATTCACAATGTATTTTACTAGACTGTCATCAATTAGCAGAATGTTCCCTAATGTAGACAAACCAGCAATCCGCGCAAAAGTCGTAAGGTCCTTCAAGAAGATTGGCTTATGCGATGCACTTGGGTCCCTGTATGAGGACTTAGTGCATGCCCCTTGAGATAGAGAAATGACATCTCTAGGACCAAAAGTAGCATCTGAAAGCACGATGCTTAACAAATCGTCCATGTTTTTCGGCAAGACACTACTCCAGAATGCAACTTGCGCTTTCCGATGCAACCAATTCAGAAAAGTAGTCACACCCGGCCGCCTCGCAATATGGAGTCGATTACGGGGATAGGTATAAAGAAAAAGTCCATTTAAATCCTAGACCACGGTATAGATTTGTGGAGCTACCTTTTCCAGTGTCGCAGGGGTGTTCCTCGAAGGTCTAGCACAATCTGCAGTCCCAAATACCACGGCAATGTTAGATATGAGTCCAGCATGATCAACACTCAGTTTAGGTCAAAGCCCTAAAGAACACAGGGTATCACCTCAAGCACCTTTGTTGTCGTCCGGTCCAGTCTGATTCCCCTCGCTCCCTTAAACTGTGGAAGGCGAACGAGCGTAGAGTCCACCTAACTCCGACTCTGTTGCCTGCAGTATATGGTCACAGGCGAAATCAACAATGCTTTTGTAAAGGAAATTAATAGCCCCGCACACGGCCAGAATATCAGATGATTCTTTACTTCCAAGATTGCGCGTTTGACGTTTATGGTGACTTGGCAAATCAACAAGATCTTTAATCCTATTCCTGATGGAGACTCTCTTAGCGTAAGTTAGGCCAAGGTGTGCAACAGCTATGAATGGATTTACCTTCGGTGGAAGAGCCTCCGGACTCATCTGTCTGAGATCTGACATGGCATCCTCAAGAATTCCGGCAGACATTTCAGGGATGGGGGATTGCCCTTTGGCCTTAGGCATCGAGAGATCTCGCGATGAACCTCCTTGCAACTGAACTGCCATGTCCACAACAGGACCAATAGTCAAGTCCTCCATAGTTGGCAACGAATGATCTTCTGAGGCATCACCCTCTGGCTCCACCCTCTCCGTCTGTTCATGAGCAGGAGTAATTTCCCGCTCAACAGGCATTGGGAGATCTCTCGCTACATTTCCACGCGGCTCCCCTCATAGTGGACCGCCGTTTGTGCTCTCCACCATGGCCTCACTGGCCAGCTCCGTAGGTGTCACAGGAAGACGTCCTCCAGAACAGGCAAGAAGAATAGACGCCGCCTTGCTCGATTCTGGGGTCTTCTCTGGAGCATCCTGGGCCATTGGTGATTTAGAGGAGGAGATGATAGGGACTTCACTCCTTCCATGCTCATCTCCAAAATGGGGGGGAGCATCGAGAGGGTCAGATTCCGTGAGGTCAACATCCAGCCTTTGCTTGGTCCTCAGCTCCTCCCGCTGACCTGACTTCTTCTGAAGTGGTGCTGAGTCGGATTCCTTCCTCGCCTTCACCGGCCTCGTCTTCTGCAATGTATCTCTGTTTTCGGACCTCTTCTGTGAGGCAGACGCTTGAGTTGACTGCACCAAATCTTCTTCAGGTGGCAATGGCAATGGGGTTCTTTTCTGCAAGGTGTGGAACGCATGAGATTCTCTATATTATGGCCAGTAGGAACGTGAATTCAAGAACTGACATCGGGAGATCTCCCGATGGATACATATGGCGACTAACCTTTTTCACGAGGGGCTCGCAATCAAACTTTGTCTCCTCTGTTGAGGAACTTCCGTCACCGCGTTCAGGTGAATTTGCAGCTTCATTGTCACTTTGACCTCGTGTGTGGTCTCCCTCTACTCCATCCTTGCCCCGTTCGCCCCCCTCTTCTTCGAGATTGTCCTCGCTGGCTGTTTCATGCCTCTGAATGTTGAGGTCATCCCAAATTTGTTTGGCAATTGTGAGTGACTTCAACTACATCTCCGCATCGTCAACTATTTCAATGACCTTCGTAGAGTTGTGCTGACAAAAATAAAATGTACCGAAGGTTAGCTATGGCAGTTTGTGAATTTGCATTACAGTAGAATGAAGAAGACATGGCAAGGCAAAAAAAACACGGATTAGGGGTTACCAGTCCAAGAAACGTGATCTCGGGACCTCCATTGACATTGATAATGACCATATTGTTGCTGATGTGGCCAGAGAATATTTCAATCGATGCGGCGATCGAGAACCAAGGCATTGTAGGCCGCCTATACAGAGTACTCACTTCCTCCATGTCCCTTGATAAATACATAACATCAATATCTTTGAAACTTGGGAAGAAGCTCTAGAAGCTACTAGTTGAGCCCTGGTCTTGGTTGTAGGCGAAGAGGAAGACCAAGAAGATGTTGTAATTTGATCCAGTAGCCGGTTTGGAAAAGCCATCTACAACATCGGGAATATAGTTTATTACATGCCAATCCCAGATGCGGACCTTACACTCGTCGCGTCGCTTTTGCAAATGAGAGAGGATGTCGTGAAACCCGGCAGCATCTGTTATGAGAACCGCTGGCGACCTTGGTCTACAAACCTTTTGACTTGCGTCCCTATATTCCAATGCGTCAAACAGATGCTTCAATTTGTGATGCTCGAGGAATTTTGCACGGGCTCCGGCAAATGTGACCTTGAAGAGAAACCAAAAGTACATGTGGGTCTTCCCTTCACCACGCCACGCTTTTACAGAAGAGTCTGTAAGAACCTTTGTAATGTCCCAGGTTCTCTCATCCATCACCCTGCAAAGATACTCATTCCGGAAATCCTGGGAAACCGCGGCCTCGACCGTCTCCTCCGCATAGTCATTTATGAAGGACTCCCACATCTTCTTCACCATCTTGGGACAGTCATTGGGATCAAATGATTTGTTGAGGGCCCTTGTTTGTTCTTCCAACCAGACCTTCCCTAGTTCTGACCCCATGCTCTTATTCACCCACCATTCAACTTGTTCCCCAGTGATTTTTTTTTCACTGGAAAATTCATACCATTCTTCTGCGGCGTATGGAACGTAGTCTAGCTTTTTGCTTAGAAGCGGGTGCTGCCTGTAGTGGCACATGAGTTCATTTTTCATGGCTCTCACCTTCTTCTCTAGAACGGCTGCGACTGGGAGAGGCGTCAGTAGGAGATCTAGGTCGTCTACATTCAGCGTTGTCTTCTTCATGCCGACGATCCCCTTTTCCACCTGTTCTGCCAAGTGGTTGATATCCTCGTTCCACAGTCCATACAGAGGTTGTAGTCGGTAGACTTCAGTGGGTTCCTCTTTCCCTTTGATTTGGGACTGTTCCCGTCAGGAAGCTTGATGCTCAAGAAGTCCCTATCGATTTGGATCCAGCGTTCAACATCCGCGTCATTCTCCATGAAAAAGAGGGGAATTCGTAAATCAGGGTCTGGATTCTTGTAACCGATGAAAATGGTAGACATCACTGGATAAAAGTCCTGCAAACGAACAATTGATCTGTTAATAGGTTTGGGTATGGAGTGACATCAGTAGTTACCAATTCACTAGATCATCGGGATTTCTCCCGTTGCATAGCAATGGCATGGCCATCTATTAACCTAAGCTATATGTTCTCATATGGGCGTTTAGGACTTACAATTATTAAAGAAAGTAGTGTCCAATTCATTGGTAGGACTGCCTATGAAATCAACAAGGGGTATCCTACTGAAGCACTACATATCTCAAGATTGAGGCATACAATTATGTAAACATGGAGATGACATCGAGAGATCTCCCGATGACTTGGGACTCAGGAATGAATTTATGAGTACTCACATTATACTGTGCTGAGTGCGCTCGTCCTCCATACGCCGGCATGGGGCGTCCCATGTCGTTCCACTTTCTTCAAGCGTGCGCAAGTTGCTTTGAAAATCTTTGCTCCCATTGCTCACCAGCAATGTTTTGATTTAATGCCTTGGAGAGGTGTAGGATTTCATTCTTCTTTGTGGCGTATGGTTCCCATATTGGGATGATGTTGAACGTCGAGGCGGCCTCCTTATCTGCCTCATAGATGTTCTTGGACTCAATGCAGTAGGGGGGCGACCACATCGCAGAATGAGTTCTATTGCACGTGAAGGGGCATCCAGCAAAAGTGGTAGCGCAGCACCCAACCATGGTGATGACTCCATTGGTCCTAGTATAGCTGAAGATGGTGAGGTTGCAGGAGATAGTGATTACCGAGGGCCTCGCGAACGTCCTCTGCTTGGACCTTGTGACCAAGAAGCAATTATGGAAGAGGCTAATGCAAGAAGAGTGCTTCGCACCCGGAGAAATCAAAGACAGTGAGCGTATCTAGGAAAAAAAAATCTTCATGTGTTCACATGTAATGGTATGTAAGGCTCTATACCTTGCATGCCAAATTCGGCATGAAATATATATACTATCATTACTATGTTACTACCCATGCTCCCTTCACTTTAAATTATCATTGGAAATACTAAATTACTAAGACAACATGGCTTCAATTCTTGAATGGAAAACCGGGACACCCCGTTTTGTAGGATTGGATTTAGGATTGGATAGCAAATTTTGCAATTCAAATYGTATCAATCATTGGTGTATTTGAATTGGAAGGTACAAGTTTTAGCCAAGACCATATACGACAAATTCACTCATTGGAATTATACTCAAATGGAGCAAAAAGGTTTGCGTCTATTTATATCAAAAAGAAATTAGTACAAAATGCATTGAAGCTAAATGACGGGACTATACTATTGTAATTAGTAAAAGCAAGTGCTAAGTACTATCATACTATGGCTCTATGCCTACACTGACATTGTAAAAATTCTACTAATATTTAATCTTCATTTCTAGCTTGTTGTTGTAGAAGTGCTTGCTCCTTGCAGGCCTCGCGATAGCAATTCACAAGTCAACCAATGTCGACCCCCAAAAAGCGACTGCCGTGTTGTTGGGAAGCATTTCCGTATTCACACGATCTTTCTTTCATATCTTCTTGGCGAGTTTCCCAATGGCGTACCCATCCGTGTGTATACTAACACGCGGTGGCCTAAGTACATGAATGGGAGAGCTTGAAGTGCTAGGCTCTCCAATCACGTGCATCAATTCGGGTGCCACCCACCAACGTTTCGCCCGTGCACTCCGCATCTCACTTGAACCCTGAAATTGGTACAATGAATGGGTTTCCTCATTTATTCGACTAGCCATTCCCCAATCGCACAGCGCAATCCACACGGTTTGTCCATCCTCGTTCGGAAAGTGAAGCATCACGTTTGCCAGCGTGATGTCGTTATGAAGGACCAAAGATTGTTGCACTGCATCCACGATGCAAATTAACGCCCAAGCAAGCTCGGTGCGATTGCGACGATAAGCCATGAGTCATTTGGCTTGTTGCATCGTTTGTGGGATTGCATTGTAGGCCAACTCTCCAATTTCCTCTGGATCTCGGTTTTGCCAATCCAAGGTGAACATGTCTCCCAATGTTCCTCCATTCCACCATTGARAATAACATTCCATGGTCATGTCATTTAYAGCAAAAAAYTTTATGACCCCTGSAWGAKKACATGGACAAACCAWAGCCTCGATGGACAACTTCTCCCGAGACTTCTTCAAATTATCCACGTGCAGGGCCGTCTTGCCCGCCAATTCCATTGTCTTGCGAATGTGCCACGAGTTATGGAGGCACACTTTACGCACCCTCCTGTTTCCCCCTTGAAGGCTAAGGCCCATCAAAGGAACCACCACCACTCTTCTGTCAAGGAAAACCACTGACCACTCCTCCTGATGCCCCTTCACCCAGAGCCAAATTTTGGCTTTGTTGAAACCATGGGGCTGCTCGGATATTGCTTGACGACAACCCTCGTACTGCGTCGTGCCACCAATAGACCTTCTTATGCAACAATTGCATTGTACTTGAACGGGGCCCCACACTCCTTTTAAAATCTTTTATGGTTTCGGCAACTTGGGCGAGGTTGAAGACACAGGTTTGCACTTGATTTTCAAGCCAATGATCAAAATCTTCCTTCGTACATTCTTCCAGCCATTTGTCCCCACTCATTGCCGTCCAAAACATGTGGTGGAATTTGTTTTTTTATTGTCTCCACCCCTTGCAACCCCTTTGCGATGTAAGTTGTATTGAGTTGGGAAATTGAATATTGCTCCATAAACTCCAATGCCTCTTCATGCAATTTTTTTGTCGCAGCCTTACTTGGCCATTTCTCGGGATTTGCAGCTTTGTGCCTCCTCCTGCTCTTTTTAGTGAAATTAGTGGCCTTGAACCATCTAAACATTCCCATTTTTTGTGGGTTTAGATTATTGTGGAACGTGAAGTTAGTGTCCTTGAACCATGTAAACATTCCCATTTTGTTTTGGTTCACATTATTATGGAACATGGAATTAGCAGCCTTGAACCATTTTATCATTCCCATTTTTTTTGGTTCACATTATTATGGAACGTGAAGTTAGTGGCCTTGAACCACGTAAACATTCCCATTTTTTTTTTGTTCACATTATTCTGGAACGTGAAGGTAGTGGCCTTCAACCATGTAAACATCCCCGGGTTTTTTTGGTTCACATTATTATGGAATGTCAAAATTAGTGGCCTTGAACCATCTAAACATTTCCATTTTTTGTTTGGTTCACAGTATTATGGAACGTTATAGAATAATGTGAACCAAAAAAAAATGAGAATGTTAAAATGATTCAAGGGCATACGTTTTATGTTCTATAGAATTCTGAACCGAAAAAAAAAATGAAAATGATAAAATGGTTGAAGGCCACTAATTTCACGTTCCAGAATAATGTGAACCAAAAAAAAATGGGGATGATAAAATGGTTAAAGGCCGCTAATCCCATGTTCCATAATAATGTGAACCAAAAAAGCATGGGAATGATGAAATAGTTGAAGGTCACTAACTTCACGTTCCATGATAATGTGAACCAAAAAAAAATGGAAATGATAAAATGGTACAAGGCCGCTAATTCCATGTTCCATAATAATGTGAACAACAAAAAAATGGGAATGATAAAATGGTTCAAGGCCGCTAATTCGATGTTCCATAATAATGTGAACCAAAAATAAATGGGAATGTTTAAATGGTTCAAGGCCACTAATTGATATCTTTTCAGTTTGAGAGTGACTATCAAAATGAAGGTCATCTACTCTAGTTTCGACTCCAATTAGAATTTAGAAAAAATTCTTAATATTGAATATTTTATTGCAGTTTGAACTTTGGATGTAATTTCAATGTTCATTTTATTCTAATTA
Source organism: Pleurozium schreberi (assembly GCA_006891605.1). Classification (NCBI taxonomy): domain Eukaryota; kingdom Viridiplantae; phylum Streptophyta; class Bryopsida; order Hypnales; family Hylocomiaceae; genus Pleurozium; species Pleurozium schreberi. The sequence goes on along the minus strand of VACF01000737.1, from coordinate 135,814 downwards.
TATTCTAATTATAKAATGACATAGAAATTGAGTTTACACCATGATGTTTTTCATTGTAATATACACACATGGTGCAATTTTCAGATTTTTGGAAGTACTTTTCTATTTAATGTGATTTTTTCTTCACTTTTTTCAAAAATTCTCATAAAAATCAATTTTCCTCAAAAAAATCTAATTTTTTTGTGAAGTAGAGAAGACATGAAATATCATCTCTGAAAAATAAACATAAAATTTTTCACTCATATCTATTTCCAAAATGGTAACAAATTGAGTAATGAGCACCAAGGCTCTAAATCAATGGTTATAGGTCTGTCCTTTAGGGGTTAACATTCATGTTCAGGACGGCCTACTTATGGACGTCGACAGCCCGGATTTGTTTCGGACGTTTTGCCCAACGTCTTGGACGGCCCACTTTTGCTCTGGACGGCCTACCCGGTGCCATCAAAGCGTCCTGGGCTGGTTCTCGATGACCCTGGGTAGACCGTCCAGAAATTGGATAGGCCGTCCAGAACCAATCCGGGCCGTCCAGGACCTTGATCTGGCCGTCTAGAACAGATCTGGGGCGTCGATCGAGGTAAGAGCGTCCACTACTAATTTAGGCCGGAGATCGGGATAGGCTGTCTAGAACAAATTTAGCCCGTCGACGACCCGGGGCAGACTGTCCAAAAACACCCCGGGTTGTCCAATCGAGGCCGTGCCATGTCGCGGACGGCGAAGTACTTATCATTTCTACTTTACTAATTTGGCCCGTCAACGACCCAGGGCAGGCCGTCTAGAACAAATTCAGTCCGTCGATGACCTAGGGCAGGCCGTCCACAACAAATTTAGGCCGTCGACGACCCGGGGCAAACCGTCCAGAAACACCCCAGGTTGTCTAATCGAGGTCGTCCCGTGTCGCGGACAGCGTCGTAATTATCGTTTTTGCTTTACGAAGCTGCTGACGGCTCCGAACCTATTGACGGCCTCTCCGGACAACCTGCTGAACTTGTGGACGGCTTGTCGAACCATCGTCCAAGCTCCCTGGACTGATCAACCGTCGATCTCCGTGTCCATCGACGGCCTCCAGTCGTTGAGCTGGGTGATTACGGCGGTGATTAGATTAGAATTCATGATGGTAATCAGCCCTGGTAATTGGGAGGCATAAGTTTCAAAATTTTCCTCATTGCACTTGCTTTCTCTCTTGAGCTGTGTTGTCCTTGCTTGAAAAAGCCTTGCAGTGCAGTTCGAGAGGAAGTGAAAGTAAATGGCTATTGCTTTGCCACATTTCAATTGACCCCACACAACAAAAGGCAGAGCATAGTCCATCTATTCCATACAGAATGTGTTGTGTTTTTATGCAGGTATGTCAGAGAATCAAGAAAATCAAGAGATGCTGAGACGCAAAGGTGCATTTCCAGCAAGGAAGCGATGTGGGAATAGGGCCGACATTGATTGGGAAACTTTCAATCAAGCGGCGGTTTAGGCGAAGCCCGGGTGGCAAGCGGTAATGGAGCCGTGGACTTGGGTCACTTGTCGGACGTACATTGACTGGGCCCATATTAATCGCCATTGGGCACATGAGCGCCACGAGGTCTATGTGAGATCCGGCATTGCACTTATCTCGTATTGCCAACACCCGGCATTCAAGAAGCGATTGACCGAGGTGGCATTGTTTCTGTGGAGAGAGTTCTCAAAGAAGGATGGGACCCTCTCATTGTACCAAATGGCGTATGCAGAGGTGTTTTTAGGCAAGGACGTGGATTGGAATACGTATCTGAATACGACCCGGAAAGGTGTATATCCCAACCGACAACATTCCATTCCACAAAATCCTGCGGTGCCGTTGGATGACAATCAGGACATAGCAGGGGCTATGGCGTAAGTAATTGCAGCGATGAACCCGGCTACAATACAGGCTGCATTACAAGTGCCAAATTTGGTAGATGTTGTGGATGTTTTGCGCGAGGGTGGCCCAGAGGATTTTCACCAGCCTGTGTTGGACCAGCTAAGTGATGAATTTGATGGCCTAGAGGGTGGAGTAGCAGTTGTGGACCCTGAATTGCAGCAATTACGAGAGTTGCTGGCCGCAATGCAGGTGCAGAGTGCGGAAATAGAGTGTCGGCATCAAGCAGAGCCGGAAGCCCAGATGGCACAAGTGAAGGCTATGACGGAGGAGAATGCCAAACTTTTGGCAATTAACACTTGCTACCTCGTGCAAGTCGGTTGAGCGAAGAGGGCATTCCACCCTTGGATATAGTTGTGGAAAGGGCAATGTACGGGCTAGTAGGCCCGCCTATTACGAGCCCCTTCTTAATATTGTCTTGCAATACATTCCCGCCAACTCAAATCCGTGGCAAGAGTTCTAATGCGGCCGCCCAATCAACAACACAAGAGGGCAAAGAAATGATTTCCCAAGTCATCCATGATGCCATGGTGGCACGAGCTGAGCATGCAGAGTTGGAAGCGCCATCGAAGTCCATGTGGGACCGGAACCGCCAGATGACGGATCTAAGGGACGTGAATGCTAGGTTGTTGCTCCACAATCCAGCGAGGGAAGAAATGTTGCTTTCCATGAGCAACATGAAGTTGATTTTCAATCTCGCAATGAATGAGGTAGAGCAGATGCAGCATGAGGTGAGAAAAATAGCTGCAGAGTTTGGAGATGGAGGTCAACTTCGCTTTGGATTGACATCGTGGCCGCAATTGAAAGAATGTTTCATGACAATCTGCCAATATTCCGAGGTAGTTCGAGCATTGATTGGAATGTGGATCCAACTCTACAATTTCAATTCAATACGGCGTGATACAAGTATGTAGTAGAGGGTCACCATGGCCCGCACTTACTTTTGTGGCCAAATGTCCCGGCCTTTATTCACGATGGAAGCGTCTGCGTCATGTGTCAAGAACCGTTTGGCCTAGAAGGTGGATGGACCCTTGGAACATGTATACATGTGTACCTCCCTCAGTGCCTAATTGCACACATGGTCACAAGAAAGCTGCGTTTCTTGCACGGCTCCATTTCATCCACAATTGTACAAGATGTTTGGGCTTGAAGGCCACATGCCCCTCCACTACGAGTTTGACGAAGAAAATTTGTCAGGCGATGACAATAGAAAACATTGGGGTATGGAAATGATGTGGAAGTGGGGTCATGACAATCTACACCTCTACTATCAAAACGTGGCTGAAATCCCATTTCCAAATGACGCGAGTTTGACGGAGGTGATCAAGAGGGTGATCGGTGCCGCCAACAATGGGCGGCAAGCATACCTTGCCCAACTTGCTGGTCGGCATTGGGATGGAGACCAACAAGTATTCGTGCGTCATCCCCATCCACAAAATGTTCTTTTTGACTCCTATGGCATCCCTGTGGGAATCCAAGGTGAAATGGATTATGCGTTGAATTGAACTACATTAGGGACACGACATTCAATGAGCCTGGAATGTTGAGGGCCATTTTAACCCACTTGCATGATCAATACGATCGCAATGTAGTAGCTCTTTTGGAGACCTTGCAATCTAGAGAAGCATTGCAAAACTTTTTGAGAAATAGCATAGCGCAAGGCATTGTAGCACCAAAATAAGGTATAGTACCTTCTGGTGAGGAGTTAGCTATTAGCCGCACGTTATTATGTATAGTACTTGTGTATAAATGACATTTTTAAGGGCACATTGCTCATGTTGTAAATGTACATTTTGTGGGCAATGAAGCATTACTAGTTTACCACTCGTTGGTAATATTCTCCAACGAGTTTATTGTCTATTGTTGGCCTCTTGTTTTGGCGTTTTGTATTGCGTTTATCTCTCAACCTATTTTTGTGACGCGTAACTTGTAAAGGATGGAGGACTTTTTTCTGCCAAAAATCATTGAAAACTACAATTGCTCTAGCACAAAGTACCGGAAAACTTTAATTGAATTTTTCGGATCTAACTATAGGATCTTAGTGTCTTATACATATTACATAGCTAGCATAAAATAGCGTGGATCAAATTTCAGAATGTATGATTGCACAAATTGCACAAATTTTGTATTCAAGAGTGGAAAAAAAGTTGAGCCCATGGAAAGGAGACAAATCATAAATCGGATGAAGGTGTGGGTTAAGACCCCTACAACATAAAATGTTTGCGGTTTACGAGACTTGTGCGAAGCCAATAAGAATACGGTGTCGGGAAAAACATGCGAAGACAACCAAATTATGAAAAGGGAAAACATACGAAGCCCGCAAAAAAGTGGAAATAAAAAAACATATAAAGCCAAATAAAATGTGGAAAGGAAAAAAAATACAGAGCCCAAAAAATATGGGAAGGAAAGAAAATACAACGCCAAATAAAATGTGTGAATGAAAAACAACGCAAAGCCAATAAAAAGATGGCAAGGACAAAAATAAAAAGCAAATGAAAATATAGAAACGGGAAAAATGAAAAGTCCAAATAAATTCGTTCACTTTCCTGGGGTTTTTCCATGTGGTTCGTTCAATTCAAAAACAAAAATTTCAAAAATTAACGCTTGCTAAAAATCTTAAACCAGTTTTGAGATCGGACCCTACCGTCGACGGTCGACCGAGGCCGTCTCTGAAGTCTGTCTAGCCAATCTTGACAGTCCATTTAGAACCGTCCGCCACGTTACCCAGACCGTCTATCGGGACCGTCGACAGAGTCCGTCCATGCTGTCCGTCCTTGTAATTCAAAGCGTCTAGAGAAATCGTCCACTGGGCACGTCCCTCCTAGGCGTCCCCGTCAGGTCTGTCCTCCAATCGCGTCGTCGACGGTTTTTCATCCTCTGTCGTCGATTCTGTTGTTGATTTCATCCTGACGGACGCCGGGGTTGACGTTAGACGTCCATCCGAACGTGACGTGATGTGAAGAACGTTGGCCACTGCAAGGGAAACTGCTTTGTCAGTGACAATATCAGTTTGAATATGAGTTTTAGGGTAATCTTGCTGACCTACAAAATTCTGCGGTTCACGGTACAAGTGTGCACATTCCCAATCAGCTTTCATCGAGAGTTCTCCCGATGCACGGTTTTGGGTGCACATAAACTACCTCGACTTGCGCGGTGTTAGGGCCCATGTATTTTCTAAATTTGCTACGGAATTACTACAGGACTTGCGAATACGAATTTTTTTCTCCTATTATATATATACATACACTGTGAGGAAGACTAAACTTACGGGTTGGTCCAGTCGTTTGGGTTTTTGGGAGCTTCCAAGGATGTTGACATGACTATGCGCTCCAAATTTACGCTCCAAATTCCACGCTCCGGATTTTGTAGAAGGAGACTTCAAGAGGAAACAATGAATCCTGCACAGTACAAGTTCATTCCAAGTTTAGTATGAAATAGCCTGAGTAATCACAGCGAATCCGTAGTATGTGCACAAACACTCCCTACAAAACAATTGTAATCGAATAAGCAGAATCAAATGAATTGTGCACAGCTTCTAGTGCTCACTCAATTGAATCTACCTTCAAACCCAGCTCACATTCAATCATTCATTGCACACATATCTACATGAAAATGGCAGGTCCTAGTCAAAGGTCAGTTACATGATGTCATAAACTTTAGGTTGATGTCTGCTAGGACGCTTTACAAAGCAAGTTCTCTTCGGAGATGCACGCTGCTGCAAAAATACTTTCAACTCTTTGTTCCTACAATGAAGAAGAAAGGATTGCCGTTTTTGTGTTGTTGTTGCAGGAAGTACCATGGAATACAGTATACCCTACCCATGAATACTAACAAGACTTAAGCAAGTCCAAGAAGCAAACACATCCTAATAAACTAGTGTCATTGAATCATCAGCCTTCATGACCTCGCACTACTGAGAACTCTTTTTTGCATACAAAAAACACATTCAAAGAGGAACTTCTGCAACATTGAAAGACTAACGCCAAAAAATGACAAAGATTGAGAACTTACAGCCTCAATCCAACCTCTGCGCCGCGACTCCGCAGTCCACCCACGCGTGCAATGCCTCAAAGAGCGCACACCAAAACCCAAAAACCTACAGCTGCAGCTTCAGAAAAAACCGCGACCTTGCGCTCCTGTCCGCCGCGACTCCCTTCCTCCGCCGCAACTCCACGCTTTGCGCCGCGACTCCAACTCCCACCCACTCGACAGGGTGCAACAATTTTGCAGAGAAAGGAACAATGGGAGAAATCGACTAGTACAAAAACAAACGGGACGAAGAGAGAGACTAGAACAACGGGAGGAAGAGGGGGGAGGAAAACAAAGGGAGGAAAATTTAGCGAGAGGAAGTCCCGTCTGACCTGGACTCTTCATGTGCCAGGTGTGTCGTGGATGTTATCTAGCGATAAGTATCTTTACCACCAAAACTAGGGTAAGATGATACGAAATTTCGTCCCAGGAGACTCTAGTTGTATTGTTATAAGTTCCGGTTATCCGGTTTTAAGATGTTTACTTTCTTCTCTCTTTCTTTACCCTAATCCTTCACAAATATGGATCTGGTATTTATCTGGATCGGATTCCGGATTGTTTCCTTTCTGGTTTCCGGTTGGTACTCTTTTAACAACTTGGTTTTTGTTACCTTTGTTTTACCCTCAGAGGGTCCCCTTTGATTGTTTTACAAGGGGTTGGAACTCACCACTTTGTTTACACACAGTTTCCTCCTAAAGTTCACTAGTATTCATCAATGTAAAACAAGAAGCAGTAAGCCGTTCCGGAACTCCTCTCACAGCTATCCGGATGGCCGATCCGGACAGTAGGTCACTCAGAGCCGTTTCCAGCACACTTCACTACAATGACAGAATCAAAGACACTCAGGATCCGTCCAAGGATTTCTCTCTAGAGGGAACAACTGTACCATAGACTGGCAGACCTTCCGATATGGGGGAACTTCCTCAGGCGATCGCTGATCTCCGCACGGAACTCATCCAGTTTCGGAATTGCCTTCTCTCCACCACTACCCGGATTACCGTTCCGGTAGTTCAAAGGTACCACGCTCAAGACCTTAGTTACCACTCTATTCGCTCAGTACGAACGTTCACAAGACACAGACTTGAGTTCCCTCAATTCCGGATTCCCCCTCCTTCTTACTTCCGACTTATTTACCCATACTCAAGTGATCCGGGCAAATGCAACACACTCCTCAGGTGAAAACAATTTTGTACTTAGCACTGATGGTTTAGATTTAGCCTTGATGAAAATACAAAATAGATAGATAAAAATGCAAGGTTGGAATGGCGGGGCAACAAGCTGCCCGCCCTTAAAACCAAAATCCAAAACAGAAAACAAGCCACCCGGAAACCTAGGCAGCCAATGAAAAGACACCCCGAGAGATCAAACTAACTTCCTAAAAATAAAACCCGGATCCGGGTCCAAGCTTGGGAACCCAATCCAGTTCCGCAGAGTAGTCCGGAATTAACCGGACTCTGAACTACAAACTAACTAATCCTTCCAGGTCTTCTTTGAAATGCTCGCCAATAAACCGGGTGGCACCCTGGTTGTTGCCTTCACCGGAGTTGTTTCTGGTGTCGACACAGGAGTCGTCTTGGTGGTGGCCCGGGTTTGAATCTTTCGGCTCACCGAAGGTGGTGAAGCATCCTCGTCCGTTTTGTTGTCGCTGTGGAACTCCTCCTCCTCCGACTTGTTGAGGATCTTCGTATCATCCTCCTCTTCGTCCTCAGATGAAATATCCATGCGGATCGGCAACCTCGAATCGTGTAGATCCAGGTTGTCCTTCCCCAGATCAAAATCCTCCTGATGGTCCCGAGCCGGATTCGTCTTGCCCATCCGCAGCATGAGATTCGTCTTCAATTGATCTGGTGGTGTTCGGAATACCTTGCTCTGCGCCGTACTCCCTCCTCAGGTTTGGCCAGGGCAAATACTTCCGGACAGTGTCTCCATGGACTTCCTTTGAGCTTGTACGACCTGCCCCAAGATCCCTTGGTTCCACCACATTCGATAGGAGGGTTGTAATTCCTGCATCCCCAAAGTTTGGGTCTGTTTCTGCGTCGGGGTCGTTTTGGTGGCTGCAGGAACTTCAATAAGATCCGGAAACTCGCTGAAGTCCATTGGTTTGTTCGAATCCATCCGATCTAACAGCCGCTGCATCTCCATCAACATCACTTCCATCCGGGCAGAGAAATCCACCAGTACCGTGATGACTTTTGATCCAGTTATTGTATCCTTAGTGATCCGGTTGGTGAACAAGGCGGCCTAATTTATGGTAACCGCCGGTTCCGCCACCAATCTGCTTATCCCCTTCACAAGGTGCAACGCATCTCTTTCCCTCTGCCAGGAGGCGGTCAACTCCCCTTCCTGCCAGTTGATCTTGTTCTGCATGACTTCCGACTCCTTCCGGAGTCTCACAATTTCTTGGTCCCGTGCCTCGAGAAGTTTCGGTGAAGGCCACTTCCGGATCGCTTGTAACAACCCGTGGAGGTCACACTACAACTCATTAGTTGCATCGATGAAGAGATCCGCGTATGCCCGGATATACCCATTTGCCTTCTCCACCCACTTGGTGCCTTCGTCATAAAACTTGTCCAACTCCGTTCCGGTCTCTGGCTTTTCCAGAGGGTCATCTGGACTGCTCTCCGTCAGGGCTTTCCGGGTTCCCGAATCAATATTTCCACTTCTTACCCTTCCTCTAATCCTTTAGTGGCTCTACCCAATCCATTTCCTCAAGCTCAGAATCCTGCTACTCCTCCTCGTGCTCTGACTGAAGCCCGTATTTAAAGAGAGCGCATTCGGTGTCGTATTCTATTATCTCATCTGGATTGAGCACATCGTTCTAGTGGTACATATGGAACAGGTAGGTGCTGATCGGACTCGTTCTTGCCTTTCCGTCATTATCCGCCAGCTTGTTCACCACTCCTTGGATTACTCGTCCCCAATGAACGGCTTCCAAAGCCCCAAAGATAGTGTTCCCCACCATAACCGTAACCCAGGTTGGCTTTTCCGGATACAAGATCGGAATTAAAAATTCCAGAACCCGTCTGTGCCTCACGGTGGCACAGTCTGCGATAGCGAACCCCTCCTTCGCATTAGCCGGATGGGCAAATTTCCCAGCTGTGAACTTATCCGTCCGGGAGGCTAATCCGAAACCCTGTCTCAGAAATCCGTAAACTTCCGCCCAAGCCTCTTCCGACCATGTCTCCCTCCTGGCCCGCACCGTCAGCTCGTACTGATTAGGAGCTCCGGAAATGAGCTCCTGAATCATTTCTTCATTCTTCAGGCTCCAAGGCCGACGGATCAGTCCGGCGCACCCCATGCGTTCTAAATCTTTGTCCAGCATCTGCCGCTTGCCTTTGTCTTCCGGATAGGATGGCGACACCATACGGGCTATGGCTGGATGCCTCCGTTGACTGCTTTCCGCCGTACCAATAATCCTAACAGTGTGAGCCGGATCCGTGCGGATTCACCAACCCCACCATTGCGATCACTATCTCACCACTCTTTCTCTCTACTATCACGAGCGCAGGAGTAAACTCCGCGGAGAAAAAGAGAAATGACGGAAACAAGGGACGATTAAGTACCCAGTGCTCTGGCAACGGTTCCCAAACTAGTAATAAATTCCGTAACGGGGACCTAGTTTCATAGGTCGGACCTATATTTTGTAGGTCTGTGAAATCCGGCTTCCATCGGATTTCCGGATCCGGACTGGATCCGTAATTACGGAAAATCCGTAATTACCCACATATTTCCGGAATGTCTTCTAACTACTTCCGGAACTATTTCTGTGTCTACTTCCGGATTTCTATTCTAAAATTTCGAAAAATCTACCCTATAAAATCACAAACGTATCCTAACTAGTTGCGTTTGCCAAATATGGACTCCGACAAGGTGGAGCCGGGCAATCATGGCGCCGCCTCAAAAAAATTCCCATCCGATAGGACGTCAGGGCCTTGACCCCTCCACTCACCTTGTCATCATGAGTTTACCCATGGTAAGAATGAGTGGGGGGGAGATTACTCAACTACCCCTTGCAATTGGTAGGGGGTAATTATTTACTTACTACTTCCACACATTTAGTGTTTAGGGCCACTTTGAATTCCATACTCATTCATCACTTCCTTACTTTTTGAGAAATTGGATACGATTTTGAAATTACTAGATACTATAACATGAAAATGACCAAAAAAAAATGTAAGTATGAAGATAAAATACTCCACGGATAGACAAGTAGGAGCACGGTCTGCCTATTATGGCTCAAATTATGATCATTGTGTGCGTTCAAGTTTGGAACTGTGAGMAACCATTATAGTCTTGTCCAAAAAGACCTCACTCCCATACTGTCCGTAATAATATTGTTCACTTTCTTTTATTTGCAAAGCTAATCTCATGGTCACCAAAAAATCATTTAACTGTCAAAAAATAATATAGGGACTCTCTTGAATTTCAGAACTGCACTAATCAAAACATAAGAAGTGGTGAACTTTATCGTTTGAGGATGGAAGTACTTGTAAAGGACACATGGGATTTAGGGCAACCATCTCTGCCCTAAAGTTTTGCTACCACTTTATGATTTTCTTCTGGAAGTTCCAAAAGCAAAGTATCTTTCCAAAAATGTAATTTTAAATTCAATCGGTGTCCACGAGGAAAAGTTTATAAGGTAGAACCACCCATTACCAACCAGTGCCCCACAAGCAACCATAGATTGACTTATTTCCAACCAAGGCTAAAATGGGTTATTTTCATCTTTTCGAAGTTGGGACAAAAACTTCATGATATGTGTTCCAAAGTAGTGCAAGAATAAGTTGGAAGCAATGAGTGCAAAATTGGTTCTTTGAATGATCGAAATTGGAAGAGTCAAGAGATTGGCTATGGGTCCAAAGCACATTTTGCCTTTCAAAATTCATAGTAAATTCAATTCATGCGATAAAATTACCAAAGTTTTTTCAATCCTCATCATTTCTATCAACACACCTCTAAAACTATTTACCGTGCATTCCATTGCTTTGTATTTGTCCAAAAACCTTATTTGGTTAGTTATTGGTGGTTTAGGGTTATGTTACCCGACCTACCTAAAAGTAGTTCGTCCGGCCAAACCACCCTAAAGCCATTAAAAAGATTATTCAATGTTTTTTTTCTTGAAGATTACTTTTCCTCTACTATTTGGAGCTCTGGTTCATTCTAATTGGACTAATAATGTGAAAATTATGGATAAATAAATCATGTTTTTGAGGCAATGTAAGCATGTTCTTGAACCAATTACTTGTAGGATTCATTTTGGAATGCAATTTCTTATTATACTTCAATTTATATTTTTGCATAGAGTTAAATTTGTTTGCAAAAACAATCGCACCATTGGAATTTGGGTGTTTCTTTACAACAAGTATGAGCCCTCAAAGAGGCTATGAAAATGAATCAACTGCAAGGCCCCATGACATTAAAGCATTTTTTTTTTTTTTTCAAGTTTTTAAGTTTTTAAATTTTTGTTCATAAAAAATAAAAATAATAATTTAAAAAACTTTAAGACATTTATTTTTTTAATTGAGAATCAGACGTGCACTAGTGCCACGCAGTACAAAAAAAAAATTTAAAGAAATTAAAAAAATGGAAATTCCATAATAGCACCACGGCCTTTTAAAATTCGGAACCTTTTGGAGACCCCATATTTCTCCTAATGCAAATCCATTGTATAGCTATTAAGAATTCAAGGATGTGCTCAAACTTGGACCTAGCTGGACTTAGGGTTTGGTACATTTGAAGAAAAAAAATTTGATTTCTTCTCTTCAAAATAGTTGATTACTGTCAACTCAAATGATGAACAAAAAAAAATATGAACTCAAGGTTTGTAAAACAAAAAGTTTCCACAAATGGGAGTCAAAGTCATCTGAAATTGCAAATTAAACAGAGTTCAATATAACTTTTGTGGTGAACTTTGAATGCTCATATCTTTTCATCTACGTAGTCAAACTTCATGAAAGTTTGACCAGATGTTCTACTCCAAAATCATATGAGATCACATGGTTAAATTCCAATAAATGTTGTAGACTTGGAAGTTTGAGGTGGTTTTTGAGGAAAAATATGCTTTGGTCTTTCAGGGGTCAAGAATAATTTTTTTTTGGACAAGGACCGTTAACAAAACCCACTTATGCAATACAATCTCTTACATCAAATGCTATTAAATGATACAATCTTGAATAATGATACATTATATCAGTACCCAAATAAAAATGGGTCATATATCAAATATTAATTATTCTAAATGAAGAAGATTTAAGGTACATGTTTAAAATTGATTCTTGATGTCAGTTTGACATCAAACTCAATGATGCAGGCCCAAAATGATGGAAGTGACCCTAAACTTTGAACTATAGCATCATTACATGTATAGTACTTATTACTTTCAAACGTGCATTGAGAGAGATGATGGAAATTGCAAAGAATTTGGTAAGTTTCTATCTTTTAAAGAAATTACGATGAATTCTGGAAGGCCAAAGTTGGTCTTCACGGATGATCAACATCTACATTCATCCAATTACGATCATTCCATAACTACTTTCCTACTTGTTGCTTCCTACTTCCTTGTTTATTAATGTGTTATGAACTTATTGGCCCAAACCTAGGAAAATGAGAAACACGCCCTCCGAGGAGAAAATGGAAATCTTTTTCTAACCTTGGTTGAAAAGACAACATCCTATTGATTGGAGATGGGGAGTGCCTTCATAATTATGGATCGTTGTACCATAGTAGTTGCAAAAAAACATAGAAGAGAGGGCGGGGTGGGAAAATCAATGTACATTTGGAAAACTAATCCGAACTTAAGGGGAAATCACAAAATACAGGATTTAGGGTAATGCAGGATGTGGGATAAAAATCGAGCATGCAAAAAAAATTATGGAAGAACCTATAGAATGATGATTGGAAAAAAAATTTAGATTGCAAAAACATATTCAAGAAAGTGGAAAATTAAAAGGGGGTAAGGAAAATAGGGTTAGGGAAAAAACAGTTAGGCTAAGAACAAAAAAATGTAGATGATTCAGGGTGAAGTATTGGATGGAAAATTATGTATTGGCAAGGACAAGAAGTGAACATTGGAAGAACCTGCACATTATGGTGGACTGAATAATTAATTATAAAACATGGTAAAAAAATAAAACTTAGTTACATGAGTTGCACCTACTAAGTTGAAAATAACAGGACTCCTTCAAGTATCCTTGTAGAAACATTGACCTATAATTTGGTTTGTACATGAAGGCCTATAATTTGTCCCTGCATTTGCTTGTTAGCTATATTATGTATAAGGAAAAATAAGTAATGAAAAGCTACAGTAGAATGTAGAAATTAAAATGTAAGAAGCAAAGCACCAAATTTAGGATCTTCTAATGAAGAGGGTGAAACACTGAAATTGTAGTACGGTTAATTTAAAACGCAAACATTCATTAATGGAGGAGGGATGCACTTCTATATTTTGCATACAGTTGCAACAATGAAGTCTTTGAAGTGATCACACGTTGTGCACACTATGAAATTTGTTAAATGTCCTCTCATTTTCTTAAATTGAAGGTAAATGTTGTTGATTATGAACACTGCATTGGTGCTTATAATTTTGTAGAGGCACTTTCTCTAATGGGGTATATTATATGAACCTCATATTTCAATCCCTTCCTTCTGGCCCCCCAAATTACCTGTTCCCCCTATTTTTTTGGCTTCTCCCCATTCTCTTCGCTTATGCCCATGTCTTTTTTTTTGTTTCACCTTATTAGAGTCTTTATCTGCCTTTCTACCTTTCATAGTACCAAGTACACCTTTATGATGGATTTTTTTTCATAGAGTGACCCCATTTGTCCTAGTATTCTCCATTATTTTCTGTAAAGCCCATCGTTGTCCATATTTTAGTTGCATTGTGTGAATGAGACTCTCTTCTTCCCCTATGCATAAGTATTTTCATCCACAGTTATTGGATTGTTACACTAGTAAAAAAAGCAGAAATTTTAACAGAATTTTGTTGATTTGGTCGCGTTGCACCGGCTACTGTTCTGTTGATTTCAACAAAAATCCGTTAAAACTAACAGATTTTTGTTGAAATCAACAGAATAGTGATCGGTACAACGCGACCAAATCAACAAAATTTTCTGCGTTTTCTACTAGTGTTACCCTCATTATATTTTGTTTGAGTGGATACATTCAACGTGAAAGTGCCATGTGATGAAAAGAAACGTTTTGTAATGCAATATTTGCGATTATATTGAACTACGGTATCATTGAATATTATATTTATGAAACCTAATCTTTATAATTATTATGATGTTTGCTTATTGTTTAGTGTCTAATGAACCGCAATATTTAACAGTCATAACTAATGATGAACTTAGAGAAAGCAAAGTGTCGCACATGAAGAATTGGAACCCTCCATCCTAAACTTACACAAGTAGTAATTATTATGTTGTTGCCTAGAGAATGCTATGACCTACCTAAGTAATTTAAAAGTTTATACCACCTTATATTATTTGCTTGACTTTGAATAATCCACATTACAAAGATTCTATTTTAGGTCTTTCAATTTTTGGGGGCTACTTCACCCTAAATTCATATTCCTTCCAAAAACGTTCGCTTGTTGAAATGTACAAAACATTCCTATGTTATGGTTTGAAATTTCTTACGAACCGATTGTTGGAGTGACATCAGGATTTAGTGACTCACTATTACTTGTTCAATGCCCACATTTCCAAGTATGATTGGGAAAGTCTTTTGTATTCTAAATCCTAAACATAAGTATTTCATGGATAGAAAACTTGAAGATATATCATGCTTGGTTATTTGTTTACAAACAATTTCTGGGTCAATTGCTTTCTAAACAAGGGAATGAAATATTAAACATTAGAAGGCAAACCATAAAGACTAGTTTTTTTTACACTAAGATTGTACATTAGGAAAATGAGGTAAACATCCGTCCTTCAATTTCATGAAAATACAACATGGACACACATGACTGTATATAATTGATCATGACATACCATCATTTGCTTTAAAAGGAGCATTTAATTGAAAACCAAGAGAATGTGATATTCAAAGCGTCAAATTATTAGAGGGCTATTTCCCATAAAACTCTCGCAATATAGTGCAAGAAAATTGAGAATGTGCTATCCATCCACAAATTCTATGAAAATGCACCATAACTTTCCACATACACTAGTCACCATGAATAATACTCAATCAATACAATCTACAGACCTTGGAAACCACTTCAATTGTAAATTAATGAGGACAATATCCCCACGAAACTGAATTGATGCTCCTGAAACCCAGAAGTATGTAAGTAGTACAATGAACTATTGAATGATTCTAACCCTAAAGCCTTACACTTTGAACCCTAAACCCTAAATCCTAAAGCATGAGTTCTAAATCCTATACCCTAAAGATTGAACCCTAAACCCTAAACCCTAAATCCTAGACCTTGAATCCAAGACCCTAAGCCCTAAACCCTAAACCCTAAACCCTACAGCCGAACACTTATCACATACTAATAAAGAACATGCATTCCGAGGTACTCTAGAATTTATGTAAATTACTGTCATGTGAAGCCACCACAGGAGTGTCGATGTCAGTGAAACAGCATGAGAATCTCTCTGAGGCCACACGCTTGAAGAGTCTGACGAATGGAATTCTTTTAAAACAACATCCGGACCCCGAGAGTGGTTTGTCAAGGAAATTTTATGGAGTGAACATAGCTCAGTGGAAGCTTCCGTTTAGAAGAATTTGTAGAAGATCGAACTTCAAAGCTCGCACGTACAACATCTGACGTTGAGAATGGAATCCCTCTTCCCGAGCCTACACATGGGACGAAGTAACTATTCCGCGATATTTGTGCTTTCAGTGATCCACGACTTCGAATACCGCCAAAGTCAACATTCAAATAGGAGACCGCATCTTGAGATCCATCCTGCAGACAGTTGTGCACGAGCATTAAGTGTGTATAGGGAATTCAAAAATTGGGAACAGAAGATCCATGAAATGTGGAGGCGGGAAATCCAAACTCTAGAATTCAAAAATCGTCATGACCGCCACCGACCGCGCTCATTCTCTCTTTGCAGATGTAAGGGAGCAGTGGAGGCCCAAGGAAGGTGGAATCTGTAATCTCGGGTGGGGCTAGCGCTTCAATTTTGAGGCGCACGACGCATCACCAAGCAGTGGTGAATTAGCTCCCAATTATGATATGCTAACTCCACTGGCGTACCAAGGCAGAGAATTTGAGGGACATGTTTATGTTTGTAGCACACGATAGTGAAGCACTATAACGCGGGGAGGGACAATTCACTGGAGGCACAGAATGAATAGCTTCAAGTTTGTGGTAAGGTAGTAGTCATGTAGTCTATTGAAAATCTGTGGTTGTGTGCAAGTTTGAATGATTGGAAAGTGAACCGTTTCCGCTTGAGTTGTGCGGGCTACGACTGCCAACGGTCATGTCCATGTTGAACTCAGTGTTGGGTGATTAGGTTATATCCCTCGAACCGACAATGTGCACGAACGGGAAGTTCTAGTGTTGAAGTAAAGAAGCTTCCGCCCTGTTGAATTTACGTACAATCGTATATTACATGTACGGTCAAGCATATCGACAGCGTGAAATGTACGGAATTGCTTAATCAACAGGAAATCTCCCGTTGATTCAATAGAGAACTTGCTCCATCGAGAGATCTCCCATTGTATCGTCGAATAAAATTTTCACTTCATTTCTCCATTGGGAGAACTCCCGTTGCAGTTAGTTTTGGAATGCATGAGTTATTTGTTTGAGGTCGGCGAATGGGTCATCAAGATAAATCCAAATGKATTTCTTTAGTAACACGGTTGGACTTTATTGGTACATCTCTGAATGAGTGCAGTAATCCCTAGATCTAATTTATTCATCGGAAGATCTCCCGATAACTATGTTTGTTGATCTCCCACCAATTTGATTTCCCAAGTAGGAATCGAGATCATCGGGAGTTCTCCCAATGTATAATACTGTCGTGGAGCCAACAGATCTATTGGGAGACCTCACAATGGATTTCAGTATTGTGGAGCTGAGAGATCTGTTGAGAGATCTCCCGATGTCTATCTTTAGAGGAGACCACAATTTCGTGCGGGTCTGTATTGCTTCCTGTCTTATATGACATTGCAATTGATCCAAATAATGCATTCCCTACGGTTTCACTGGAGATGAGTCTCCATTTTTTATCACTTTCTTCTTTTAGTGCCTGGAACCTGTTTTGAAATTACACCTTCGGAACCCACACAATGGATTTGTATAGGTTGACCTCTGCAATTTGTTCACTTCGTTCTATCACATAGTAAACCTCTGCTAACATAATGGGTCCTTCTTTTTATTTGCAGAAATTCAAACCGTCACCCTGATCCGCAATATGGTGTCCAATTACAGTGGAGCAGGGACAATGGATTCGCACTGAGAATCCATGGAAGACGCAATAACCCCATACGTAGGCGACATCACCGACAAGGCTGAGTCACAAGATCCTGGTGCATGGATGTCAACGTTGAATACTGGTGACGTGGTCAAGCTTAATCTTTGAGGATTTGGTGAAGTCGGAGTAGGGTCCGTTGTGGAGGCTTGACCAGTGGGCAAGTGGCTTGGAATTCCCATCTTGTTGGATCCATGGGTATTTGTTCTTGTGAAGCCATCCGTATTTGTTGAAGAAGCTCTGCATTTGAGGGTCACACCTTGCCAGAGGGGTTTTAAAACGTGTTCACATGTTGTGAACCGGACGGTGTTATGGTGGACTAGAGACGTCATCAAATTTACTGGAGATCCTGATGTAGATGGTAGTCCATTTATTTGACAGGAAGACTAGAACATCCTGGAGGTTCATCGGAAGGATGCGGGGGGGCGATACTTTCATCTGGACGCATACATTGTTGGAGACCAGATGTTGTTTTCCAAAGTACTACACTGGGTGAGGGCCACGTTGGTGTGACCGTCCTAGACGTTTTCGTAGGTGATCATGATGCAGTCATGACCTACGCTCGGTGTCCCATTTCAAGTTGTTGGTTCCCTGATGATCGATGCTTGAAGGATACAGTGGACCATTTCGCCACCTTTCCTGAAGTACAAGATTCTTTAGCCTATCTTAGTGGAAGACAGAAAGCGCCCTATCGATTCATTGTTCGTCGGCCTTCCCTGTCTCATCCAGAGACACAATTCACACGCAAAATTAGCGACGATGAAATACAGAAGGTTATTTCGAAAAAATGCTACGACAGTCATTGCTGCCAATTTTTTGCCCAAGATAAATTGCTGAAGGTTAGGCGGTCATATTTTTCTAAGTCTTTTGAAGAGCGTTGAGAGTACGGAAGTGCTGTTGGTAGTCAATTACATAGTGTGGACTGGACTCGGAACCGGAAATACATCACTTTGGAAGGAGCAAAAGTTTGTGACACGGCGTGGTACATTATTCATGGAGTCCCGAAGTCCACCTTTTATAATTACATGGATATGTACAAGCAATGCTTGGTTTCTTCTACACACAATAACAAAGGGATCAAGCGTCCTTGAATTTGGACTATTCAAGCAACTGGTTCAATGAAAGCAATCATTGACAACAGTGCTGATCAAATGCCGCACCAAATGCAAAGCATTGGGAACGGGAGAGTGGACACAAAAAAGTTTCTCCCTGCTAGGAACAACTGAAAGCGCGTTCAGGATGACGCCAACGAGGTATTCTAATGAACCTGTGCTCTTGTCGTTTTGGATGATTTTGGGATTTCTGGGAGTACAATGTATCGGAAGATCTCCCGATGCATTTCTATAGATGGAATGACTTTATTCTTACATCATCGAGATATCTCCTGTTGATCCTGCGTTTGATGCTAAGTCCGTGCTTTGTAATTCCAGACGAATGTGCAGTGTGGCCTACGGCCCGTTAGTCAATCTATTGTAAGAAGAATAAAGAAGGAGCACTTTAACAACGTCTCCATTAAGCCTGTTGGAAGCTCTTTCACAAAGTGTACAAGATGCGACGAACTTACACAATTCATTCAGAAGTCACCAACAGGAAGCTCGGAATACATGGAATTCATGAATTAGAGAACTGAACATTTGCAACATCAAGAAGCCTACCATGGGTTGTATGCCTTGTGGCGTGAGGAGTCAAAGAGGAACCCCAACAAAATATTGTGCATCATTCACGACAAAATGGATACAAGGAAGACGGCTCTTTGAAGAATGCGTGTGACGACAAAGGCCACACAAGGATTGGGTCAGCTTCCCATGACTGTGTATGGTAGCTTATGGTCATGTGGACGGTGCATATGCGCATTATGGGGCAGCGTGCTGGCCATCCAACTCGAACTTCACCATTTTTTCGTTGGCTAGACTCTTTTGTCGACTCAAAGGTCCACCAATTTGGGAGACGGGAGACCTCTTCCCATATCCGCCTGCAAATGCAATGTTCGAGGCACTGCTTAGAGGCAAATCTAGGTGCATGGACATTTTAAAATTGGTTCCTGAGGATGCCCAACGCGGATCTCGCCCCCTTCTTAGGAATCTTTATCTTTAGCTTGACAACTCCGCTAGTTATAACAAGAATCAGTGCCTCATGGCGTTCTTGTCCTTGCTGACTGCACGAGGAGTATTCAAGGAAATTCAGGTCGGTTTTCTACTAGTTGGACACACTCACGAGGACATTGATGCATATTTTAGCCACCTCTCTAAGGCTTTGAAGAGCACAAATACATTTGTAGTCGCGGACCTTATGAAAGCCTTCATGGAATCACAACAATTGTCATTCATGCCGGAATTCATCTAAGAGGTGGCGGATTTCAAGGAGTTTCTGAAGGGATATCTGCGCAATGGCACATCTAAACTCATTGGTTTGGGGGAGATGCACCTCTTCCAGTTCTATGTGGACAGTCATGGATTCCCTGTGATGAATTTCAAAAGGTCAGTAGTTGATTCGCAGTGGCTACCATCAGATAGACCTTCTAAATGCCTGTGGAAGAAAGACTGCAGGGGTCGGCCGCAGCTCCCTCGGGGCTGTCCTAAACCTGTTCCTTTCAAGCCCATGTAGGGCAGTTAAATTCTGGAAGCGACATGGAATCAAGAAAAGGCGATGGAAGCGGCACAGAAAGCAACCATGAACAAGGGTTTGATTCTGTTAGGCCTGGAAAAGTATATTGACTTCTGGGAAAACGGAATGTCAAGATGCAAGGGATTTGCGACCGCCTTTGCTCCATATGTAGAGTACTGGAAACGTGTGCTGCATGAGCTGAAGGAGCCACTTCCTAACTGTCCTTCAGGATTGGTTGAAGGCTTCTGGCCAAAGAACGATTGGAGAGTGCAGGAATCATCTTTGCACGGGTCGACGCCCAATCCTGTCAACGTGATTCGAGAGGAAGAGGAATTTGAACCTTATTGCAGACCTGCAAATGAGGCGCCAAAGGAAAGCTTCAATCCTTGGCTTGATATTCGCCCTGGTTCTTGGATTCTGCTCCGACTCGAAGATCCTTCAGTTTGTGAGGTCTGGCAAGGAAGAGCACTGTCTGAGGTTTGCAGAGAGGAAGGACATGAGAACAAGGAGAAATTCTTGTTCCAGTATTGGAGACCAGATAACTCCAAAAGTACGTTGAAGTTGAGGTACCAAAATTGTTGGTACGGAAAATGGGTTGTTGAGAACACACCTCCTACTTGGGTGGACGCATCTTGTGTAGTATACGCAAATTGGTCTAAGATTGTGAACCCAAAATCACGGACTATTCCCAAAAAAAGTAGGGAAGCTGCCCTTCCAAATTTAAATAGGTCAAACGAGGTGGATCCCTGATGGACTAGCATATTGTGGTCAACACGGCTATCGGGAGATCTTCCGATGCTATCTGCGTTGTGATATTGGCACGGCCATCGAGCGCCCTCCGGATGCTTTGTTTTGCTTCGCGTGACAGTGGCATGGCTATCGGGAGATCTCCCGTTGCTTCCTTTTGACGAGCATGGCAGTTTCAGCATGCTTCTCTAAGCATGGTTTTCTGTCGTTTAGTTCAGTTACGAACGGCTGCTGTGGAAGCTTCTATGGTTTGTGCCTTTCTGGATTGCTTAGGTTTTATGAATGAAGAGCAGTGTGTTCTTCTTAGTCCTTCAAGGCAACCTCCAAAGTCCATGTTATAGTCATAGCAGATGTCCACCGTTTTCTAGCTTTGCTGTTTTTTTTTTCTATCTTCTACTTGATCTCTTAAGCGATTATTAGAATGTTCCAAGACAATTTCCGTCTTCCGTATACTCAAAGTGACTATTTTTAATATTCATTTTCATTTCTTGTAGTCCACTATCAGTAACTTTGTTTTGTGATTACTGTTTACATTCTTCTACCGCATTGCTCTGAAATGTTTATATCAACGAATGCCAACTACTATGTTCAAATCAAACAAGGCAATGTTTTCACATTCATTGTTCAGGCACCGAACACCTCAAGGGGCCATAAGATGCATGACCTAAATGTTTAGTGCTCACAAAATGAACTCCTTAGCCTTGCAAGGTTAGCATTCCATCAAGGGATTTCCGGACAACTTAGTTACCAACTCTCGGATGTCCTCACCTCCATTCCAAGTGGTACCATACACTTTCTCATTCAAAGACTCTTTCTTCTCTAAGATGCATGTTTCTATGCTTCTAAAGGGCCTTGCAGCACCTTTACCACTATGAATTCATTGTATTCGGATATCTCCCGATGTACTACCATGCATCCATAAAAAGGCTTCATCATTCATAGATAATGTATATGTTGACATGCATGTTTGTGTGCTTCAAAGGACCTACCGAGAGCCTTCCAACACCCTTTGAAAAAATAATTTCGATGTATCAAGAAATCTCCTAGTGCACTGCCTAACACCATGTATCGGGAGACTTCTGTACATCTTTAATCTTGGACTTTCAATAGTCCAAAAGTAGTTAAATATGGCATCTACATAATTATGTGCATATCAAGAGTTCTTCAAGAAATTCTTTGTGTAGCTGAATTTATACTTTTTTGGATTATTAATAAGAAAATTTAAATTCATATTGTGATACAATTTTGTGAAAATCTCAATTCAGTTTGTAGTACAAAATGTTTGGCCCTATAAAACTTCAATTTCAATTCCCTCTCTTTAGAGAATACAATAAAGAATCTTCTATTAAAGTATACTGTTGAATTTATAACTACATCACTCATGTAGCAAAGACTTTTGAAAATAGTACTATTTTACTTGGCGTTGGAAAATTTTGTGAAAACTCTGAATTTTCAAATTTGCCTACAAGGTTCTAGATGCAATTGACTAATATTACTTTCAAATTGGCCAAACAACAGAATTTGAGTTTTTTGTTTTTCACCTGGATTTCCATGTTTTTGGTATATTTGTACTTTTAAAATATTAAATTTTTGGCAAAAGTGAAGCGGTCCAATTATGTACTTATACCCTAAATTAAGATTTTTAAGGATTTGCCTAGTACTACAGATGTTCCTTTAGTTAACATATAAGGTTGTATTGGAAAATTTTGGGGGGGATGGGAAAATAAAAACAAATGATGCAAGGTTACTCTCATTGAAGACAAGTCAAAATGAACATTATTTTCTAAGTTTATTTTCTAAATTATTGTCTAAATTTATTTACAAGTCGTAGTATTGACCCCTCTCAATATGTATGTGGACCTCGTTGAAAGACTATAAACTCATTGTTCATAATGAATTTAGCCCTCAATTATTTTGAATGGTTAATTTGTAAAATTTAATTAACTTTATAATCTTATAAATCTTAATATTTCACAACGGTGTGCTTATGCATGAAGCTTAAGTGGCAACATTGTTTACAAGAGTTCCTGAACTCAATGTTTTCTACTTCCAAAAAGTGGCTCTTGACAAAGTATTCAAGAAGCCATGTTATTAATTTCTAGTACTACGTAATTACTACATGATGTCTTTCACCTTTTCAAGAAGAAAATTATCCAAAAACGTTTTTTAATTGACATTTGTTTCATAATGAATATTATTTTGTCTGAATAACTTCACACAGTTTGGTCTATTATTGAAAATAATGTTATGCACTAAATCTACTCCGAAGAAATTGTTATTTACATTAACTTCAGAAAGTAATTCATCGACTATAATATATGACAATAAGCCCGAATCTTTAGCTAGGGTTTAGGACAGAACATTGTACTTCTTCAATTAATTAATTTGGATAAAATTCTATCATTCAATTATTGCCCTCCAAATGCAAAGTACTTCAGTTAGAGATTAAGGAAGCTGTATATTTTTTTAATGCCTTACATTTCTATTCTATGAATTTAATGTGTTTGAATTGTGGATATTAAAAGTTGTTTATATTTCAATTGTACAATAAGTTGAATACCATTGTCCTTCTATGTTGGCTACTAGAGCCTTAAGTTCAAGTGTGAATGTTTGAGGATGTCCATAAATTTTAATGAATTAAACTAGAAGACTATCTTGAATAAATTCTTTTGAAAAATTTTGTACGTTCAATAGAAGACCATTATTTAATTGACTATTTCACATTTTTTTCTAGCCAAATCTAGAAAGAAGCACATAAATGACATATTAAATATTCATTCTTTATGCTATTGAAATTACTGAAAGTTAGTAGAACATAAGCACATTATAGAACTATTCCATACATATTGCAAAGAGCTCTTGGAAATGAGCCTCAAATATACTTAATCTTGGAGGGAAATCACATTCTAAATTCAATTTAAGAAGTTGAAGAGGCCAAGAATTGATTGTCAAGGTGATGCATGTTATGCCCTTAAACCTAATATTTAGACGATCACAAACTTTTCATATTTTACATGTGAAAATAATATTGAAAGACTCGTATTACTTTTGTTGTTTTTCACATCATGATGATCAAACATTTTAATCTTCCAATTCATAAAATGACATTCTTATGTATTTGTGTTGTACGTAATTTCTAACATTTCTAGTTTACATTTGTAAATTAACTTTGCACTTTATAGAAGGTTGATACAACTTACAAAAATGTTTGCATTTTGTTCAACATGAATCAAATTGCAATTACTTAGAAAAAGGCTTTTGTGCATTGAAGGGTGGAAATGCAAACCTAAAATTTAGAATTGAACCCAACAATTGCCTCACGTACCTCGTAGCTACAATACAAACAATGTCCCCATCCTTTTAATAGTGAATGCACAGTGGACACATGTTGGGCGAAATTTGTGTTGCCTCATGTGTAAATCTCCGCACATGGTTCACTTAAAAAAGCAGGTTATTTAATGAAAAGTAAAACGCGGAAACTATTTTCAAATCTACAAAATTCCAAATACAAAAGAGAATTTCTAGAAAATTCCACAGACTTCTTGAAATGGCGGTTGCCAAAAAGGTCTTCAAGTGTTATTCCCCTTTCTATGTTTCATAARTATTGGTCATTAAAAACATTCCATTTCAATAAATAAAAAGTTGCTTGCAAGTCAAAGTCAACACCGTGTACATCGGGTTGTAAATGTCAACGCCCCTAAACTTTGAAGACACTTTTCCTCGGATTCTAAAATAATTTGAAACATTTGGAGACTGTTACCTTTCAAGCCAATTTGGTCCCGCCACTCTCACTGCATCGTCTCTTTCTCGGCGAGCTGAACTCCATCATTTTCTTCCCCTTTTGCCGCCTCGTGCAGACATTGCTCCATCGCGGTCGTTCAATTCTACTTTGCAATTTGTTTCAGCGCTTGCAAACATTTTAGAGTCTACGCTGCTTCTCCGCGTCGATGTTCTCGTGAGTTCAAGTAACTTTTGTTTGTATCTACTCTCTACTTTGAATTCTTTGCTTCATGTCTTCATTGATCTTCAACTGAAATGCTTTGGGCTACGCTGTTGTACGATAGGATCAATGGTTTTGTTTGTTGTTCTACCTTTCGGTTTGCTTTGCTAGCAATATTATTCTTAGGTTTGCTGCATCATTCTTCACGTATGTTATATGTACTGCTAATAGTTACCTTTCGGTTTGCTTGGCCTACAATATTATTCTTGCGTTTGCATCACCAATCTTCACGTATGTTGTATGTGCAATTGAAAGTACACTCCAATATTTTTGCCGTAAATTCCGGCTCACGATATAATTTGTACAGTAATATGTGTTTATCCACAAGTCGAGGATAATAATTAAAGTATCCTCGAGTCGAGGATAATAATTAGAATATCTTCGAGTCGAGGATAATAGTTAAAGTATCCTCGACTCAAGGATACATTAATTATTATCCTTGACTCAAAGACACTTTAATTATTATCCTCAACTCGAGGATAATAATCAAGTATCCTTGACTCAAAGATACTTTAATTGTTATCTTCGACTCGAGGATAATAATCAAGTATCCTTGATTCAAAGATACTTTAATTATTATCCTTGACTTGAGGATAATAATCAAGTATCCTCGAATCGAAGATAATCATAAGATTATCCTAGCGGCCCCGTGAGTCATCAACATATCCTCGTGTCGAGGATAAACATCAAAGTATGTTCGTGTCAAGGATAATCACCTAAATATCCTCGTGTCAAAGATAATCATTAAAGTATCATGGAGTCATAAATTTGCTGTGAATTGCACATACAATATTTGTAATACCCCTCATATATCTTTGAGTCAAGGATACAATAGGAGGAATTACGTATGTGCTCTAGTGATAATATATCCAAAAATTTTGTGACTGTATTGGAGATTATGTAATCACACTTTAATGGTACAATTAGGAGATATGACACCGTATTCTTGTCTATCAGTATAACTTCTATTTGATGTAATATTTACGCAGATAACATTAATCATAATTCGTTACTATGTTTACTATTAATCTTGTATATCTTCGGCTTAAAGATAACTGAAGCATTTGATAAATCATGATGTCTGGGTGCTTAGATTGGAGGTGAACTCAAAGTATTACAGCCGTCCAATAATGAATTCTTGTCAGCAATGTCATGGGTACTATGACGCGCTCTTCATCTTCGAATCGATGATGAATGTGGATTCATTATTTTATTATCATTCAATTAAATAACGGTTTTGCGTTTCTTGATAATAGACTTCTGAGTCATAGTCATTGGAGCATTGAATTTTGTATGCTCCATTCCTTACGAAATTTAAAGGAATAGGTCTATTTTCTATGAGATGTTTTGTCCAACATATGACATGAAACACTTACATGGGGTATTTTTTTTATTATATTATCTTCAGCTCAAGGATATCATCAGCTCTCCAACTAATGTGCTTATGTTTCTGTAGAGTATGGAAGCACCTATTTTGAATGAGTTTGCAATTCCCCTGCTAGTCTTACCGGATGGTGTGGCCGCTTGCGAGGGCATCCATCATTTGGCTTGGATTACAAAAGCTGTAATCCTTACCAATAAAGCCGGGATGGAGGTAGCGAAGGCAATTTGTCATAGCGTCAATGCACACCTTGTCATCAACATGGATGGAAAGCCTCTTGGTGATGACCACGTTGCAGTTCAGATTGTAGAGTCTTTAAGCAAGATTGATGTTTCATCCTCTTGGATGTGGTCAATGAGGTCGTGGCACATTTCTAGGGTCTTCCTCAMAGGCACCAACTTGTTTGATCACGATTAAACTATTATATATTAGACGGCATCAAGTGCATCTACCCGTCGTAGTTGAAGTGGCATTCGACAAAGGAATGAGCCAAAAAATCCTCCCAAGAAAAAAGCCCTTCTTACAATGCAAACAATCACTGAGGTTTCTACAAAGCTCTGCTGTCGGCAAAATTGCTTGCAGCCATTTTTGCGTGGAAAAATTCAAGCTATACATTCCTAGTCATATCTTCATGGTGGCGTTTACAACCGCCAGTCATGTTTTCTTGGCAAGCACAAGCAAATCCACCATGATTCCATTGGAAGGGAGATGGTCAGTTTGGCATCTTGTCAAGTTTGTCCCATTGCATGGTGTGTCATCCACAAGATCCATAAATCTACCTTCTATAGATATAGAGAGCAGACAAGAAATGATAAGCAACCAGAGCAACACGGTATTGTTGGCTTGAAAAAGCCACGCATGCACACAATTCAAGCCACAGCTACTCTTCAATTTCTTCTTGACAACAATGCGGATGAAATGTCACACAAATCAAGGACACTTCAGTCAGGGGAGAAAGTTCCGTCTATGGTTTTACCATCAGCATTTTGATAGAGGGACACTTTGCCAAAAATAAATAATGTGAATTCCTCATTTCAATTGCAACATAGTTCAGCAAGTGGCTTGAGCAACATCCATCGCGTTTCTTTTCCGGAATACGCTCCGAAGGCTCGTGGTGACAATTTTTCTCGTTGTAGAGAATACAATACATTGAAGCAACTAAAGAGTGCTTGCACTCCAAGTTTGAGGGTTCAAGAAGTGTGGACAAGAAAATTGAAAGTTCATCTAGCAGGACAATAGGCGCACCGAGAGTTGTATTATGCAAATCCTATGATGTCTGAGAAATGGCTGGAGAAAATGGTAACTATAATCCACAATAAAATGGATCACTCCAAGATAGCTTCTCCTCATTTTTCTCACAAGAACAAGGAGACTGATTCTTTTATGAAGATGCCTATCGCTGTTACGGGCATAATTGCTCATGGACATGGAGATGTTTGGTATGTGCACTATGGTTTGGACATATTCCCAACAGACTCAAATCACACAGTGGGGTCCATTGCAAAATTGCTTCGATATTTGGAGTCCAAACCAAAGGTTTCTTTGCGCAAGTTGTTAATCAAAGATGATCTTATTGATCCATTGTCAAAAGCCATTTTAGAAGGATCAAAGATATATAAAGAATCCCTCCCCCCTCTCCCTCAAGGAGTCACTAATCTTCAATGTCTTCCCTTGACATTGACTCTTCAGCTAGACAATGCCTCAAGGGACAACAAAAACCGCTGGGTTTTTGCATTTTGTTCTCTCTTAGTGTACCGAGCCGTCTTTCGCGAAATTTACATCAATTTTCTTATTGTCGGGCCCTCTCATGAGGGCATCAATGCTCTTTTTGGTCGGTGGAGCAGCATGTTGAAGACACATGACTATCTTACGATTCCAAAGCTCATGAAGTCTTTCATGGATTGTGAAACGCAATCAGTGATTCCGCACCTCATTGAGGAGGTTCTTGATTTCAAAGGATTTGTATAAGGTGTTTTGCATACAGGCGATGATCCTCTACACGGCCATTTGCAAGCTCAACAATTTAAATTTTACAAAGATTCTACCGGATGGCCGTTGATGCAGTACAAAATTCTTTGTACTAACGCTGATTGGTTGCCGAAAGAAGGTTGGGGGATTTGCTTGTGGAAAGAGACATTAGATGGACGCCCTGAAGTATCAAGGGGTAGTCCTTCACCATTGATTCCACAACTCATGCTATCCTTCGGAGAGGTTTGTAAGGGTGTAGTCGGCTACATTGCTTTGTGGGGTGCAAGGGTGTACATAAGGTAATAGGAACCACTAAAGGTGTCACATTTCCTTTTTTTGAGTTTTGATTGGAGATAATTTTAATTAATTCTAAAATACTTTCAAGAAAATTACACTAATGTATTCAATATTGTTAGTCAATTCTTGGAGATGAATTGCATCCATAAATATGAATGTATATATATTCAAAAAAGACAAAAATGTAGGTGTCACGCTTGCTTTTTGTGCTAAATAGTGCTTAATTGGATGATTACTGTAATGTTTATGATGAATACGTGATTGAGGCCTTCACAAACACATCCAAATTCAAACGATTTAGTCAGGGTTTAGGCGACTAGGCGTTTCTCTCATCGCTGAGTCGTGGCGCTCTTTATTCTCACCAAGTTGTGTAAACTTGGGCCATCGGAGTTAACCGTTTAGCCCCTCGTTGAGTCGTGTTGCTCTTTGTTCTCACTAAGCTATGTAAACTTGGGCCATCTGAATTAGCTGTTTCTCTCCTCGCTGAGTCCTAGTGAGAATTTTTTCTTACCAAGCTGTGTAAACTTCGACCATCCAGGTTTAAGGTTTTAGGGTTCGCTGAGTCGTGGCGCTCTTTGTTCTCACCAAGCTATATAAACTTGGGCCATCCGAGTTAGCTGTTTCTCTCCTCGCTAAGTCCTTGCGCTCTTTCTTTCTTACCAAGTTTGGAAGAGCGGTTTATTCGAGATTTGGACTTTTGTGGTCAAGGTTTGTCACAAGCACATTCAAGTGGAGGGTTTTTGAAATTAGAGTATTGTTGAACTCCAAAGGAATTTTGCCTGCGTGTAGTTGGGAAGAACTTTGGCATGGAGAAGGGCTTCCTGACTGCAATTGTTGAACGGCACCTATGTATAGGCTTGTCGCAACTACACTGAAGTGCTGAATTTGAAAATTGAACCTCAGCAGGTTAAAGTTCAAGATTGTGCCTGCAGATGTGGTGGTTGAACTTGGATTTTGATGTACAGCTCAATGGAAAGTGCGCCGTTGCAATAGAATTTGTCATCGGAGGATCTTGAATGCATTCAAAGCTATGTTTGGGTGCAGAATTTAGGTGCGTTTCAGGTTTMTGTCATAACGCTTGTCTTTCAACCTTGTTTCTTGCATTGTGTTTGCAGATGTATTGAGGGTGTGCTCCATGTTTTTCCAACTTCAGGGGAAGTATTTAGGGTATGCTTGATTTTTGGGTTGTGTGCCTTCAAATGTTCTTAGGGTGTGCTTTGTGTCTTTCCAAGTTCAAGGGATGAAATTACTAATGTATGTCTTCCTCCATGGGTGCATTTGTAGAATTGAACATTCAAAATGGTTGAATCTCAAATTTCCACGGGAGCTGCACAGGAAGACGCTTACCAAGCGTGGTCTGCAAAGAAGCGGAAGGCGTCTGCATGTGATTGAATACGGCGATGTCGGGCTAGAAATAAGGCAGATCTAATTGACAAAGAACAAGCAGCTATGTTAAGAACTAAACAGGGAGACCTTCCTAGTTTTGAACATTGTGCCTCTAGGGCTAGTAGAATCAGCCAAGACATTGCAAATTTTGCCTATTCCCGCTTGGAAGAATATGATGCTAACATTCAACAGCTTACTGTGCAGAAGTTTTTGGCTCACAAAACCATGAAACACATGATTCCACCATTCCTTTCTAATTTGGAAACTATTAAATTGCAACGCAATGTCGTTTCTAGTATGAGAGAGGGTATGAGAGAACATTTGGTTGGTGTGAAACTATCAAAGATTGTTATGGCTAAGGATATCTTGTGCACCTTTGCTTTATTATCAGTGGCTGGGAGCGGTAGAGGTTTGGCTGCTGTCTTAGGAGTGGACAAGAGAAACACATCGAAGGCGCGAGATAGACGGCTTGTTTTGGATGGTACAAAGGACGCTTTTTGGCTATTTAATTGTAGGAAAATTCGTAGTGATTCGCTTGCAGAGAATGTGAAGGCCACAGTGGAGCAATGGTGGGTTGATGAGACCATGGTGTCTCCAAATCGGAAAGATATTGTCAGTTTTCATGAAGGTCTAAGACAATGGATTTCGCATCCAACACATTTTCTTCAATGCTCACATGTATGGCCTTATAAGTACTTGTATGTCTTGCTGATGTAATGTAATGCTGAATGCTATGCTTAAGATATGATTTCCATATACTATTGTTCTTGCTGTGCATTATGCAACTCGGATATAGGAAGTGGTATACTTGAGGCACTTTCAAGCGAGCTTAGAAGGTTAAGGATTTAGGGTCCACAATAATATTAGTACGTTCAATGCTTTTGTCTTCCTTCTATGTTGAAGGTGGTGTGTTTGGAATACTTAGAACCATTTGCTACTTGTGAGGGTAGTGAATGTTAGCACACAAATGCTTTTGGTGCTATTGTACTAAAGGTGCAGTGTTGCTTGTACTTAGGGTGCTTCAATTATATTCTTTGCTTTTGTCTTGCTTTTGTGTTGAAAATAGTGTGCTTCAGATACTTAGAATCATTTGTTGCTTTTGCTTGCAATGAATATTAGTCTATGAATAATGTTGTTGTTGGGGTGCTGAAGTGGTGTAGTTCGGGCGCTTAGGATGTTTTTGGTGCTCGGTTTCTTGTGCTCATGGTGCTTTCACTTTAAAACTACTGCTGTGCTGAAGTTGGCATGGTTAGTGTATTAAAAACATGTTTTTCTTTTGCTTGCATTGATTGTTAGCATGTAAGTAATGATGCTGCTGAAGTGGTGTGCTTAGGGTGCTTTGGATGCTAGGTTTATGGTGCTTAACGTGCTTTTACTTTATCCTACTTGAGTGTTGAAGGTGGCATGCTTAGGGTACTTAAAACCATGTTTTGCTTGCACTTGCAGTGAATGTTAGCACGTAAGTAATGATGCTGCTAAAGTGGTGTGCTTCGGGTGCTCAGGGTCCTTTCACTTTAGAACTACTTTTGTGCTGAAGTTGGCATGGTTAGTGTACTTAAAACCATGTTTTGCTTTTGCTTGCATTGACTGTTAGCACATAAGTACTGCTGCTGAAGTGGTGTGCTTAGGGTGCTTAGGATCCTTTCACTTTAGAACTACTTTTGTGCTAAAGGTGGCATGGTTAGTATACTTAAAACCATGTTTTGCTTTTGCTTGCATTGAATGTTAGCACATAAGTAATGATGCTGCTGAAGTGGTGTGCTTATGGTGCTTTGGGTGGTAGGATTAGAGTGCTTAGGGTGCTTTCACTTTATCCTACTTGTATACTGAAGGTGGCATGCTTAGGGTACTTAAAACCATATTTTTCTTTTGCTTGCAATAAATGTTAGCACAAAAATTATGCTGCTGTTGAAGTGGGGTGCTTAGGGTTTAGGGGTTCTTTCACTTTATCCTACTTTTGTGCTGAAGTTGGTATGCTTAGGGTACTTAGAACCATGTGTTGTTTTTGCTTGCACTGAATGTCAACACATAATGCTTTTGTTATTGTTGTGCATCTTTTGATTTTTGTTAACTACTGTGCAGCTCAAATTTTACACGGCTTTCAAAGCCAGAAATGCCAACCTCGTTTGGAGCTTGACTTCTTTTGAGAATCTTAAGCCTTGGTAGGTCAAGCGGGTGAGAATACCTGCTGCTGCCGATACCATCAAGAGTTGATGGAGTTGATGATTGCTTTTGACATTATGAGAACTCATAGAGAAGGAATTCATTCAGATTGTTTGTGTGATTGTGTGATTGTGTGATGGTTTGTGGTGGCATAGGGTGTGCTAAAGGTTTGGGTAGTATGTGTAAAGCTCATCTTCAAGTGTATGAGAGGTTGACTAACCTCTGGACATCCATTTTGTGCAAAAAAGAGGAATTGTCAATGTGGCACAAGCGGGATTGCTTACTTGGTAAATGCGGGGATTGTGGAATCAAGTTGCTTCGGATATGTCCTGATGAAATGAGATCTGAGCAAATTGTCAAGTGGAAGTGCATCGGATACAAGGTGGTGGGGACAACGGAGGAAGGAGATCCAAGGAAAGCTTCAACATTGGAATATAAAGAAACAACTCCTCGTGAGTTGATCAATTACCTCAAACCTAAATTGCAAGAGTTTGTGTTGCATAATTATGTAGCATCTCGGCAGGATTATCAATTTAAAAAGTTGTTTACCTTTGTTCCGCCTAGTACTTTAATTTCTTGCATTGATTTTTCAGAAAATTATACTTAAATAAAGATTCAAAATGAGATACAAAGTATGCATTGGCATAATGATTAGGTCACCATCTTGGTTCATATTACTTACAAGTTGAACCCTACTTGGAATATAGATAGCAATGAGCCTTTTCTGTTAAAAGAGATTCATTATTATGTACCTAATGATAGAACTCATGATTCACTTTATGTCCAACATTGTCTTATGCTGAATTGGAAACATGTAAAGGGCAAGGGTTTCACTCCCAATAACCACATAGTCTGGTCAGATGGATGTAGTGGACTATTCAAGAGTGCACGAGCTTGGTATTTTATTAGTAGATATCTTGTGTTGACTAGCAATGCCACATCGGTAGATGGTTGCCAAATGTCGTGGAATTATTTTGGTTCTGGGCACGGGAAGGGGGAAGTTGATGGTGCAGGTGCTTTGCTGAAGAGAGAGATCCGTACGGAGCAGCTGAAAGCAGATGGGAGGAAGCTACAAAATGCTGCTAAGATTGTTCAGTTCTTAAACAAGCAGGCTGTGAAGGCGCATGCAAGGCCCCGAGGTGCCCGGTGTGAGACCCATAAGTTTTTTTGGCTGATTCCCGAAATTGGCCCGGGTAGTGTGGATCGGAGTGACACCAAGCAAGCTGAACGTGTTCCGGGCAGCATGTTTAACCATCAATGTTGTTCAGTGACTGCTAGAGACCCAACACTTATCCAATATCGGCACTTGTTTTGATTTTGCTATGTCTGTTTAGGGTATGAAACCCAGCATACTTGCTATCAAATTGACCATGTGCCAGAATTCACTTTGTATAGGTTGAGGCCCAAAGTTCCATTTCAAGCTCGGAGACTTTATGATGAAAATGAGGAGGTTGAGGCTAGCACTGGTGGAGAGTGGATTGCTGATGGGTTGTGCGTGGGAGACAATATTGCTGTGTGTGCACCCCTTGAAGAGAAGCCATGGTGGCTCATGATTGTTGTGAAGGCAACGTATACTGTTTAGGAAGCCTTCACTGACCCAGATGAGAACACCTATGTCCCTGGAGATGTTGTTTTCAATGGAATCTGGTATGAGAGGCTCAAAAAAGGGAGCCGAACTT
This sequence comes from Pleurozium schreberi, assembly GCA_006891605.1. Classification (NCBI taxonomy): domain Eukaryota; kingdom Viridiplantae; phylum Streptophyta; class Bryopsida; order Hypnales; family Hylocomiaceae; genus Pleurozium; species Pleurozium schreberi. The sequence goes on along the minus strand of VACF01000737.1, from coordinate 102,249 downwards.
ATTTGTTGAGGACTAATAGAGAACCAAGTACAGTTTATAGTCACATTATTCTTACTTCCAAATTTAGTTTGCCTCCTATTGCACATCCTATCAAGAGTCGTTTATCAGGGTTTGAGTTGAAGGTAGATGTCAAAGAGATTATTGATGAGGCCTTGAGGGGTGCTGTGCTACTAGACTAGAAGTACAATGTTCTTGTAATTTGCCCTTTAAAATTGTATTTTCCTTGAATACGATTCAATTTCCCAATGGTTATACATTAGACTTGGTAGTTTGTGCTTGAATGCTGCTTGAACGTTCCTAATCAATCTTGTAAATTGATCTTGTTTACTTTATGAATGCTACTTGAACGTTCCTAATCAATTCTGTAAATCAATCTTGTTTACTTTATGAATGCTGCTTGAACATTCCGGCTCAATTCTGTAAATCGATCCTGGTTACTTTATGAATGCTGCTGGAATGCTCGTTCTCAATTCTGCAAATTGATCTCTGTTACTTCATGAATACTGCTTGAACGTTCCTAATCAATTTTGTAAATTGATCTTGTTTACTTTATGAATGCTGCTTGAAAGTTCCTAATCAATTCTATAAATCGATCTTGTTTACTTTATGAATGCTGCTTGAACGTTCCGGCTCAATTCTGAAAATCGATCCTAGTTACTTTATGAATGTTGTTTGAATGCTCGTTCTCAATTCTGCAAATCAATCTATGTTACTTTATCAATGTTGTTTGTAACGTTCCTTCTCAATTCTACAAATTGATCTCTATTACTTTATGAATGTTGTTTGTAACGGTCCTTCTCAATTCTGTAAATCGATCTTGTTTTGCTTTATGAATGCTGCTTGAATGCTCGTTCTCTATTCTGTAAATCGATCTTGGTTACTTTATGAATGCTGTTTGTAAAATTTCTTCTCAATTCTGTAAATCGATCTTGGTTACTTTATGAATGCTGTTTGTAATGTATGTTTGAATGCTGTTTCTGAATTTTGGTAAATTGATCATAGTTCGTTTTGGAATGGTGCTTGTAAGCTAAAAATCTATATACAAAGTCATATTTCAGCACTAAATTTTTGTTTAATACAAATTTAAACAATATATATGTGGTTCACAAGGAATCTTGAACTTCAAAATGTCCAAGCCCTTTTGGAGGCCCTTTTCTAGCTAGAAAGCTAGTTTCAAGTAAATTCAAAAATCAGCCCACCAATACAAACAAAAATGAATACAAAAGATTTTTTGCACTGTATTTAAAAGTTGTACATGTATGAACAGTTGGAAAATGAAAATCAATTGTTTTTTACCCTGCTCCTAGTTACCACCTTATGTATTGTTTCTACCTATAAACCAATGATTTCTGGCTGTATGTCTCCTTTTCTACATTCATGTCTACGAGAACTTCCGTTCTTTAGAGGAGACCGTGTAGACAATCTTGTGGCTTTATACACATCACTACTCTGGTTTGATGCACATGATTTCCTAACCTTCTTTCTCATGCTAGGATCGTCTATACATGAATCACAAGATCTCTTTACACTAAAAGAATATCTCACAGCGCTTCTCTCCTCTACTGGACTCACTGGACTACCCTCCATCGAACTCACCTCCACTGGAATTGCTGTGGAACACAGATCCTCCATGGCTGTCAATACATGATCCACTGGGGTGCAAATTTGCGCTGAGAAAGCCAACATTAGCAATTCAGACACTTGTAGGTACAACGAGAGGTACAAAAATTAAAATTGGAAACATAGCTATCCTTGGAGAATCAATTGCCACCAAACCCAAATTCATCCCCAAACTTAAACTTACCCCCAAATCCAAATTCACCCGCCTCTTCACTAGGGCACAAAATTGCATCAATAGCCTTGGATGCCACCAGTGTTGCTAAGTCCGCAAACCTTGCATTCTTGCTTGTACCACCTGCTTCCCCCTTCGCTGGTGAATCTACCTCATGAACATCGTAACCTGCTGAATGTGCTTCTATCTCAGGTTGCAAATTATCTCCATGTGATGGTGTAGCATCCGCTGTTTCAGGCTATTTCAATTTGCTACCTGAAATGCTTGGGACTCCAGGATGCACTTCATAGATTGATCCGCTTGATCCCATATCTAATTGTTTCCCCCTAGATTGTGACCCTACAAAATGAAGACAAAATCAGTCAATTGGTCATTCCAAACAGGTGCATAAATCACCAGTATTCATAAACCCAAGTACAAGCGCATGGGCGTCCAACACCATTTTTGAGCAGCTGTGAGTATCATGCAACCAACTTTTGACGCCTGAATATTCAGCACCCAAGCATAGGAAAAGTGAGTACCCACCATCCAAGCAGAAATTCTTCAATAAGCAGTACCCAAGCACAAAACCAAGCATAAATAGGTGAGTACTCGACACCCTAAAACCTAAGCACAAGCACAAGAATTACTAGCACCCAAGCACAAAACCAAGCATAAATAGGTGAGTACTCAGCACCCAAGGACAAACCTAAGCACAAGCACAAGAATAACCAACACCCAAGCACAAAACCAAGCATAAGTAGGTGAGTACTCCACCCAAGCACAAAACCAAGCATAAGTAGGTGAGTACTCATCACCCAGTTAGAAACCTAAGCACAAGCACGAGAATAACCAACATCCAAGCACAAAACCAAGCATAAACAAATCAATATTCAGCACCCAAGCAGAAATGTGACAATATCTAGTACTAGAGCGCTTGCAAAAGTATTCCAATACCCAAGCATAGATAACTAAGTATTCCAGTACCCAAGTACACTCACAACCACATTGCAACAGTTGTCGCAGAAGCTCATGAGTATTCTAGCAGCCAAGTCCCCTCGTAACCACGTTCCAGCACCCAAGCACAGAATTGATCAGTACTCCAACAAGCCAAGTACCCTTGTAACCACATTCTAGCATCCAAGAAAGAACTAATCAGTACTCTAACAAGCCAAGTATACTTGCAACCACATTCAGTACCTAAGGACAAAAGCAACCATACACTAAAAAGGCCGTATTCATTCAAATGAGAAAAAATGGTCAAATTGAGAATTTCAGACCAAGGCATTTCAAAGATAAGTTGTTGAAGCCAAAGATAAATGTAATGAAGTCTAAGATTACAAAGCACTCTTGATTTAAGATGCTTGATCAACAAAAGACTAAAACAATAATGAGATGAAAATTGCAAGAGTGGAAACTATGTGAGAGGTCAAAAAGTATGTACCATTTCAAAACAGAGGTCACTTTTACATTGAAGGACATGAATTTCCTTGAGAACCAATGTACATATGTAAAAATTTAGCTCACTTTTCTATATACTCCCTAAGAGATGAAAACTGGCCCGGATTATTTGGATGTTTTGTGTACAATGTATAGGCTATGTGCCCATGTAGAACTGTACTTTGTCAGAATTGCAGTGCTCTGCATATATGAATGACTAATCTACTAATACTAATGAATTTTTTTCAAAGCTCACAGGCTTTTGAAGAAGAATGGGTCCACTAATCATTGTTCTTGGTTGAAGAACTGCTATTTGTTGCCTCCAATGCTTTCAACCCTCTTAGGATATCCTCGCGTCGAGAAGGCCTAGGTTTTTGAGCACCAGGGATGAGGGTACCCCACATCCCCATCATCATTAGTTCCGTTGCCTCTTCTTTCCATTTGCGATCGCATTGGAAACTGTCGGAGCTTGAAAGAGACCTAGAACTTTGTCGAGGCGGCCTGGGTAGCGATAAGTTGCTAGTGTTTTTATTTGGATCTAAAGTTGCAGTTGACCGTACAACGTTTGATCGATGATAGTCTCTAAGAACAAGTGGACGAGAGATAGGTCCACTAAAAGATGAAGATCCACCTCTCATACATTTTGAAGGGAAGGATCCAGAAAAGTCTTTAACGCACGGACCATCACCTTTACTGCATGCAGTAAAAGAAACCTTATTTTTAGATCTCCCCCTGGTGAAATCTTCCTCGAGTTCGTTGTTAAGATGAGACGGATCCCCAAGTGTAGTCGCCAGCAAGACTCCATCATTGAGACGAGGATCCTCAGAATCACCATCAGTGTCCGAATACAACTTACTACTCGTGGTCATCTCCACACGCGGAGTTGGCGACTGCGATTGCAATCGATTTGGCGTGGAGGACGTTCGTTTCAACGGAGAAGGTGAGCTCGCAGGGGTCTTGACCGGTTTGCGACTTGGAGGAATGTCCACAACACCTTCTTCCACATTCCCCTTGGAAAAGTCGATCGCCGCTGAAGCTGCATCTGTGGTGGAGCCTAGAAGGACAGGCCTCGAATAGGCGGACGGCAAACAGCTCCCTCCATCTGAGGTAGACCTCTTCGATAAAGTCTTGTCCGACCCGGACAGCAGACTCCTAGTTAGCAGCTGTGTGCAACAAAGCATGTGCATAACGGATCCTCCAACCTGAAGAAATAGATGAATGCAACAATGACCCCCATATTATCCTCGACCCAAAGATATAGCCATTAAATGAACATAACATCACACAAGTACCACCTTATACGAGAGACTACAAATTGAAGTGAAATATCAAAATATTTATATATAACAATTGAATGACATTTACAAAATATTCATTATTCACACAAAGTACATGTACAACGATATCTACACTCCGTGCCCTCACTAACAAAAGCCTATCCCCTACACCGCTATGGCTGAAACACCAGATCCATCCCAGGTAGCACGTAAGAGGTCCCAAAGTTCCTAGCTGTTTCCTTAAACCCTTCCAAGAGAACATTAGCCCTGAACAAGGTACGGGACATGGGAGATTGACCAATCCGGTTCGCTTCTATGTACTCACGTAGGCACCCCGGCGGACATTCCTCGTGAAGCCGCTTCAACCACGGAACGAGGATTCCCATCAATACATCGTCTCCACGTTGGTGACAATCCCAACTGTCTAGAAATATCCCATTGCCGTTCTCATTGAGGACACTCTTTTGGGGAGAGTCATCGACGAGAATAGTGTTGTCCGTGTTAAAGAACGTGGTCTCCTCAGGAAAGTTGCACAAATGGTCGCCCAGCACTTTCAAGAACAGTGGCTTGGACGGGTTCCCGTCCTGGGAGAAGAATTTTCCCAGGGTAATCTCAACCTTCTTGCACTTGTCCTACCCTAGAATAACAAAGGGTTGCCTATTGTTCTGACATAGAAAATCTACCACGGGCTCCACCGTCTTCTTCAACATGGAGCTCCAGAATGCAACCCGATTCAAGATCTAGTTGATCTCGAAGAGGAATTCCCGGACATTGGGACGAACGAAGACCGCCTTCGTCCCAATGAGGGTGGGTTCCCGATCTGAGAACACATTGTCCTCGGGTCGATGCGCCTTCAAATTCCTAACGGAGGACCTATTCTTGCAACGACATAGCACTCCATTCAGGTCCAACACAAAGTTCAACCACTTCTTCCGTGGTTCAGGAACTAATGGCGACACACTCCGCGGCACTTTCTTTCTGCGACTCCCTGACCCTACCTGATCAAATCAAAAACATGAGAGCGAATGCGTTACCTGTGGAAACGCAGAACCACTTGACCCAAACAGAAGCAAACCACATTGACCCTCACTATGCGGTTGCAGAATCAATCCATTCAGAGTTCGTTTGCGTGCCAATGGACGAAGAGCACTTCTAAGTCTTTTGTGCTGAACAAAACATGTGCAAAATTAGACACAAGTGTATATCAAATGTTTTGAGTTCATTTATTTCAAAATAAATCATGATACATATGGTAGAATTCGCCACGATGTCTACCGAGTTCTGTACAATGTCAACTACATGCCGCTCTATTATCTACAATACGCTACAACACGCGTTTAGAAATGGGAGACTCGTCGACGCCACCCCTAAATCACTGACTGCCCACTCCATCCTGTCAACAAGACGATCGAGATAAGAGACTCTCACTACAAAAACAAGATCAAGATGGAAGGTAGAACAAACATCCATCCATCATATTGCATTTGACTCACTCATGAATAATCATAGGGGTCTGAGGTTTGAGGGGATTGTACCTTCCCAATTGCCAAAGGTATGTCGTTATTGTCGAAGTTCTCTCCAAAATCCAAGAGCTCTTTGTCATCATCAGGAGGGTTCTGCAACTCAACCATGAACGATTGCTTTGGTGACGACCTCGGAGGCGAGACAGGTTCTAGATCTTGATCGTCCACTTGTGTTTTAGGAACCGTCTCTCTGTTAGGTTCATCGCCTGGCAATTGACTTGAACTATCATCGTCTCGAGGATAGTTCCCGGAGGTTGGATGATCCCGTGGCACACCTTTGACGCAATCGATCGACTCCTCAAGGTCGGGATTCGCGTCATTGAGTGGAACGGAGGCTTCTTCATTCTCTGGGCACACGAAAGGAATAGCCCCGTGGATAGACGAAGCAGGGATAGAGGCAAGATTATCCTCGAGTCGAGGATAATCTTGAACACCCAGTGCCGACGCCCCAGAACCACAGGGTTGAGAGTTACGACCCTTAGGTTGGACCTCAAATTCGTTGGCCTGTGGAGAGTAATGGTCTTGAGACCTCGTCACCTGAGAAAGCCTCTCCTTCAGAATACGATTCTACTCCTGAAGAGCTTCTTTCTCTATCCTCCCTTGCTCTCTTTTCCAGGCCTCTTCATCTCTCTTCCTTTGCTTTGCCTCATTGCATTCCGTCTAGAGGTCCTTTTTCTCTGTTTTCACGACAACAACTGGCGTGGTGATAGGTTCCATGGATAACCCAGACTCCCCCACTGGTCCTAGCAGCGGCTCCTCAGCTGGATTTTCTTTCTCTTTGGTGCCAGACGTAGCAGCATCATTGAATTTCGGCCCCTCGTAGTTATAACCTGCTAAGTCCTCGTACGAGCTTCCCTCACTGAGATCTATGATTACCTGGCTTGCATAATTATCATTCGCGGCCTCAGCGTCCCTCTCATTCTTCTCCTGATCAACGGGCTGACGCATTTCCTCCTCTTCCTGATCGTCCTTCTCCTCTTCTTGTTTGTCCTTCTTGTCTTCTTCTTCGTCTACCTTGGGCTCCTTCCCCTTATCCTTCCTCCTCGCTTCCGCATTCGACTCCTGAACTACACCTGAACCAGATGTGTGCTCCTCAGTCTGGACTTTGAAATCTTTGGCAGCAACCTCCAGATCTGCACCCCGGACGACATCTGCATTTGTCCCAAATTCATCAATGCGTAGGGTGGTTTCGGTCTGGTCAGTGGCATTTTCTGGCTCCACCCTTGGAGGATTCCCACCTTCTTCTTGGGATGGAGATGAATTGGAATTCAGCTTTGGAGTCCTTTACAGACGTGGACATATGTAGTTCGGTTGGTAGGGCGAATTGTCATGGAGAAAGTCATTCACGTCCGCCTTGTCCGCACACTTCACCATCTCCAATAGCTTGTCCCTCTCTTGCCTGTCTCCTATGCTGTAGCAGAACATGCCACACATCTGATGGACCAAGAACTACCGTTTAGTGTACACATTTTAGAAGTATGTAACATGCAAACATATTTGCTAGAATTTATCTTCGGTTCAAGGATAATTGAGTGGACGTCATTTGAGGAAGAAGAAGAAGACATCACATATCCGGTTCCAATAACATCAAGCAATTGCAATATTATCTTTGAATCGAAGATAACCAGAAGGAGTGTTTAATGAATCTAACCTTGGCAGCAAGTAGGAATTTTGCTCCAGAATACACGCTGAGGATGTTTTCCTCCTTCATGGCAAAGTTTTGCAGTAGGTCAATGTAGAACTCCATTCGAAGTTCACACTTATTGACTCTGAGCTTCGCCTCGGTGTTAAACCGAATCCCCGTGTAGAACGTGCACTCAAAAGTGCCGTACTCTTTCTTTACGGATTTTTGCTCTTCTGGCCCTCCGTCTTTTTCTTTTCTAGTTAGGAAGAAGAGTGACACCGGAGTCACCACCGTGCGGCTAGAGCTGTTTAATAGCTCGACCTTACACGGAAGGTACGTCGACACCTTCTAGGCATAATGCTTCATATGTTTTGAAGCAAATGTTGTGGCCTCGTTTAACTCAAATGAGTCGCCTGTGATCCACAACCAAACCTCCGGAGCGGTTAAGGACGGCTTCATGTGATTCACAAAGAATTTCAGTAGAGGCAAGAGAGGGGCTGGCTGTCCAGATTCGGCAATTGGCCTAGGCAGTTGCCGAAAATCAATTACTCCGAGCGGAAGCCCCCTTTTCTGGTACGGCCATATTTGGTTGGTAACAAATGCCTGGGGAGCGCAAGTGTGCCCCCGAATGTGGACTTTCCCATCCGGCTTCTCGACATTCTTCTTCATCTTCAGGAATCTCTTGAGCAATGGATAGGCCTTGGAAAAGGGCTTGTCTTTGTAATCGACGGCCGTTTTTCTCTTCCCCTTGTTTGTCAACCGCTTTGCGAAGAAGTTGTTGGGCAAGCCGTTCAAAAGGAAATCCCACGTCGCAGATGTAAAGAAATTCTTTAGTTTCTACGCCCTCCAGACCTCATTGTCCACATCCCCTTCAGTGTCCTTCAAGTTTAAAGAGGAGTCGAGAGCCAAGAATTCCTCGATGATGACTTTTTTGCGCTTTCGACGCTCGACCCAATCAGCGTTAGCAATATTATCTTCAACGACAAACTTAGGCTTCTTGATGGAGATTTTTGGGTAGTCCCGTTTGCGCCCAATTGTTTTCCCGAGAAGGTGGAGGACATATTCAGTGACATCCTTGTCCGTGAAGTGCCCCATGTGCTTGAAGAACTCCCTCTTCAAGTCATGGGTTGCCAGGTTGAAGTTCTTTGCGCTTCGATATGGTTTGCACTCGCAAGGGTCAATCAAGGACCCCTCCATGTGCCTCGTCAGGAACTCCTCCCACATCTTGTAGACACTATTTTTCAATGTTATGATTCGGAGTTCATTCTTCATGTCCGACTCTTTTTTGATATTCCCTCCATGTTTGTCTGGATCAATGGATTGGTATCTATAGAAAACAGCTCCAACAAATCTCTACAAAAGAGTAAAGATGAATCAAACAAATTAGTTTAAACGATAACAATGGACAAACTTAAGGCCTAATCCATATATTTTCGACTCGAGGATAGCAAATGTAGGATAATTACAAAGTTTTTGATTCCCATTGGAATTCGCACAAATAAATCAAGATAAGTATCTTCGACTCGAGGATAAATGGCAGCTGTATGATTTACAGCATAAGTCGTTTTGTTGAAGACCGACCCGTTCCCTCTTCTCTCCGGATCAGACTCGGTTGCAATTGGTCGCTTTGCATTGACCCAGATTTCCCTGCATGCGTAAATCTGATTCCCCCAGGTTGGTTGGCTGTATCGGAGATGATTGGTCTTATTGTACCAATTTGAGATCTCCGTCAGCTTTCTTGGGCTCAGCGACCATACGATGGTGGCCTCCCAGGTTTGCAACTCCTTCATTCTTTCCTCATCGACGCCCCCTTGTTGTAGTTGTTTTGCGGCGGTGATGCTGTATTGCCTGTTGATGATGAAGAAATTTCCATCCTTGATTTCATCCCATGTCTTCGGGGGCTGCTTCAGGAGCATTTTCTTATCGTCAAACGGTGTCAAGCATATTGTTTGTCGTTGCCTGATGTCACCGAGGTTGATAAGTTGCTCCTTCACGTCATCCACAATCGACGACTCGAGTTTCCTGAGACATATTTTGGTCTCGCCAGGAAGCATTGTTTTATTGACACTGTGAATGTTTGGGGGTCAAATATAAAGCAGTCTTTACACCTATCCCAGAAGTTCTTTTGGTAGGCAGCAGCAATCTCATATTTCTCGATCGGCTTTGGTTCGCCATCGGGAACTGTCTGTACAGTGGTGAGAGCCGACCCTGAACTGCCGGCTACCTTATCGCGATTTGTTTCAGTTTTCTTTTGGCACTTACCACTAGTTTCTTCAATTGCGGGTTCTGAGGTTTTTCTTTTCTGGGGCTCGGCTCAAACTTGGCCTCCTCTCGCCCCCCTATTGTTTGATGCCTCTTAACCCCCTGAAGTAGCTTGGGATTCTGTTTCAGGCTTATCCCTCCGGTTCACCGCTTCAAATCCAGTTGCACCAGGTATGTCGACGTTCTCGATGGCGAATTTCTCGAGTCGCCTGAATAATTGATTCATTTTGCGAGCCATGGACTTTGCTGCGCTTTGCTTCTACGGATAGTATTTGGTGTTTAGCTCTGTGGCAAGAATGTCTTTGTTGCTCTCTCGAAGTCCTTTTAGGAGCTCGTCAAAGTCAAACAGTGCTCTCTCTTCATTGGCGTGGCAAATGATTGAGTGAATATTGCTGAGCTCTCGTCCATTGTCGTTCAACCCCATGAGTGTCAGAACAACAAACTCTTTCTGATGGTCTTCAATTAGACTGACCTTCTCGTTTATGTTGTATGTGACATACAACCCGGATCCCTTTACTTTGATGCGGAGGAACACGTAGTTCTTGAATCGATTAACGCAGAACGTCCAGGAGTCGATCAGGGATTTGAACTGCCATAGAGTTCCGTAAATGTCCTCCATCTCCATGATGAATGAGCCCTCTCCCACCCACATATTGAATGGCTCGAGGAAGAGAAGGGTTGTTGAATAGTCGTATTCGTCTGCCTCTGCCATGCTGGCTAATCTGCTTAGCCCAGAATGCATGGTTAGTCAAGAGTCTGCACTGATTATCCTCAACTTGAGGATAATGGTCCATCTCATAAGCTATTATTGTCATTCTTGACTATTACAATATTGTGTGCATTCTCGTTTAGATAGTCACTCCTTAGCTAATTTATCCTCGACCCAAAGATAATCTCTTATATTTGTTTTTGTTGATTAATGGCACATAGGGCATGGGAGTTATCTTCTTTTCTCTTACTTGATTTTCTGTCACTTACTTTAGCTGTTCTTTGCTCTTGTTGTACTTGTTTACTCTGTGTGTTTTCTCTTTGAATTTCCTAGTCTGATGCTTGGTCTTCCTATAAGTTTTTCTTTATCAATATCTCGCCACGGACGTGATAATTGCTTGTGTTTGTTAATGTTTTTTGGTGGTCGGGGTTGAATTTGCATAATATATTTGCATAGCGTTTTCCTATTATATTTTTTTATCTTTAGTTTTACTGGATTGTTATCAAACTCGGATAATTAGCATTGACGCCGCCGACGCGATGATATTTCAAAGGGTTTTATGATTTTAATGTAATTCATACTATTTTATGTTCGATGAACATGTTGATCTGTATCCTCGACTTGAGGATAAACAGCATCAATTTCTTATGTACTTTTGGTTGTGGTATCGTTTAAACCCTAATTGATTTGGTTCCGATCTGACTGAGTGATCTTACCTACAAGTTCTGTTGTTGTTAAGGCCCTCGTTTCGTGTTTTGAATGCTACAGAATTTGTGGCTCTGCAAAATTTTGTGGCACTTGCAGTTTATGAATGAAAGTCATGTAAGTTATCAATAGAGACAACGAATAGAGAAAATGTACATCAGAAATTAAAAAAGGTTGCGTACTTCTAAACCAGAATCCCCAGAAGAATACACTATCACATGTTCAAATGCAAAATGGAAATCCTACGGCAATGCAAATATAAACCCTTAGAACGGCAGGATGATGTGTTTCTTGCTGAAGAAAACAAAGCAAGAACAAAAATATGACGGCTACATAGCAATGATACTGCAAACGTGTGTGAGGAAGAAGGTGCTTACCGTACGCATTCAAACACGCACGCAGCCGCACCGGCACCCAAAAACGCACGCAACTGCAGTTGCTGTCTCGCTCCAAAACCCACACGCGCAACGAAACTGGCGTAGATCAAACTCCACCAAAATCCAACGCCCAGCAAACTCAATAACGCCAAGCAACCTCACAACATACTCTCCTCCTGTCGTTCAAAACCAACGCCGCCTCACCACCTCACCACCTCACAAACCCTAAACCAAAACCTCTCCTCCTGCCGGTGGAGAAGCGCACGCCAAGCACGGCTCAAAGAAAGTACAACGCCAAGCGCACAGACAGAACGCCATCCAAACGCGCCACCCAAACACGCCACCCAAACACGCCACCCAAATACGGCGCAGCAAAACTAAAACCTTCAAACCCTAAAGCCGCGACAGGTGGGGAGTTCGGTTGGGGTACCTCGCAAACTAAACCCTCAAATGAGCTCAACGACAACAGAAATCTCGTGTGGAACAAAAGCTCATTTCATTTTGAAATTTAGTACGAATACAAACTGTGAATGCATTTCTATTGATCCTTTAGTCTTTCAGAATTTGAAGCTAGAGGTGTTAGAAAAGTTACCACAGGGATACCATGCGTGTACAGACGTGGCAGTTTGTCATTGGTCAGGACCAAGCATCCCGATTAACCAAAAAAAAAATGTAATGGGAGCAGGGCTAATTTTTCACAAAGTTTTTGCCCGGCCATGTCCAAAAACCTTGAATTGAAAGGCAAAAAAAATTGTAACCCGTCCCAAAATCGGTAATCTCAAAATCAACCCGTCCATGGAAAGTTTAAAAAGGTTCTAAATTCTGTGATTGATGAATCAATGTGTGCAGGTGGATTGAGCACTTCAAGATTGGTATTTCGATTAGGTATTAATGGTTTGATTCCATTGTGCTTATATTCACATGTCATATATGACATAATGAAATTGATATTTGCACCTTTCTTTTTTTCTTAAAATTTTGAAAAAGAATATTTATTTTTAGAACCCGTCCAAAGTGAATTTGACACGTCCAAAAACCGGTTGAATTTCTGAGAACCCGTCCACTAGATTTTTTTTTTTTTTATGAATATGTCCCTAGACATGTTAGGGACCTTGTTAAAAATCAAACACCACTGAATGGGAGTTCTAGAATCCAATTTATTTTGTCATTCCAAGACTTGCTAATGGTGGGACTTAAGTATACAACACTTTCAAATGAGAAAATGGTGTTTAGAAAAAAAAAAATGGGAGTTGTGGAATCACTCCCTCCCCCAATTTATTTTATCATTCCAAGACTTGCTAATGATTGGTGGGACTTAAGTAAAAAACATTCCCAAATGAGAATATGGTTTTTCGAAAAAAAAAAAATGGGAGTTGTGGAATCACTCCCGAATCCAATTTATTTTATCATTGATTTCCAAGACTTGCTAAATGATTCTTTCCCCAAAATTAATGATTATTTCCTAAAAGATTATTTCCTAAATGATTCTTTTGTGTGTTTAGAATGCTACGAAATCCATGGAGGAGCAAAAAAAAATGGGAGTTGTGTAATTGTCTTCCTCCCCCAATGTATTTTATCATTCCAAGACTTCCTAAATGATTCTTTCCAAAAATGATTTGGATTTGGATTGAAAAAGTTTTAAAAACTCTTGTTTTTTGAGCAATTAGATAATCTTCTTCAAAAAATAACTTCAAGGATTACTTTCTTAAGAAAGTTTATACAATTTTATAAAAAACATCCACTTGGTTTGTTTAATAAAGTATTGCAGTTTCTTTGTTTAGGGTTTATTGGCTGAATTAATATGGGTTAATTTAATGTTGGTATGTAAATTCACCTTGGCAATTCATTTCTTGAACTTATGAGCTTTAATAGATAATTTTTGTAGAATTTGGTTTATGTAAATTGTTTATGGATCTTACTTTAAGGTTTTTTATTCTATTACTTCTTCACACCCTATTTTTGGAAATTCCTAAAACGTCCACGAAGATTGAAATCTTTTTACTTATTCACATTCTATTTTATGAAARAAAGTGAAAATGGATTTAGGATTAAGCTAYGAATGATTTGGGATTAAACTATGAATGTATTGAATGTTGTGGTGTAARAGCCTMTTTCATGTTCAGAACGCAAAGGTCAAAAAACAATGCAGCGAAACCAAAAAATATTATTTAGCAAGTATCTTTTGTTTGATATGAAATTTCATGGACAAGTGCATTTACTTCTCCATATAATTTGTGAGCATTGTTCCATGAGCCTTTTGTTTTTGAACATGAGACATTGAACTTATGTTTTTTGGAAGTATACAATTACAATTATTGATTTCAATGTTATTGGAGATATACAATTACAATTAATTTCAAAGTTATTCAAAGTGTTGCAAAGATCAAAGTTATTCAAGTTTTGCAAAAGAAACCTACAGTCATTATTAAACAGCACTAAAAAATATATGTCAAAATCATAGTTAAGTAGAAACCACTTGTTTGCATGTGGTTTGTTTTATTAGAAGTCAATGACCCCCCAATCATGACTTCTCAAATCCCTATTAGTTTTTCTACTCATGTTTTATGCAATATTTCGAATTTTCATACAGGCTTGTTTGTGTGTACCAAAAATGAAACTTGATTTATTTCACATTAGTTCTAAGTATGATATACAATAATAATTTACATTGAATTGAATCTATAATGCCTATCCATAATGTGAACCTACAAAACCCTGAACCCTAATTTGCAAGCCCGGAACTCAGAAATCCGGAATCTGATTTCTTGAAAAAAACATTCCCATTTTATGCACAAAAAGTACAAAAAAATTCCCCATCTAATTAATCATACCTACTACCAAGTGGTCACATGATCTCCTGAATTCTTGCTGCCATAAGAATTTCTTCTTGCCCAGAATTTCACTTTCACAGTAGTAGTTTTTCTAAAATAATAAAAGTGCAAAACGCGGCAGAAGTTTCAAACGGTATGAAATTCTAAATGTAGAAGACCATTACGCAATAATTCTGTAGCCCGCAAAAATTGACGGCTGACAGGTACGTCTTAACACAAGATTCTACAATCTATGTGATTGTCAAAAAACTGGCGACTGGAAAGATTCCATTTCCATCAATTAAAAGTTGTAGAGTATTCGAACGCAATACCATTTAAAGGGTGTTCCGAATGTCAACGCCCTTAGTTCCAGGAGATAATTTTCCCCAAATTCCATGAAGAATGTTAGAGCCTCCCATTTCCAGGAGATACTTCTCTCCTGTTTCCGATAAAATATGAATAATTCAAATGCCGTTACTTTTCCCGCCCATGCGGTCACGCAAATTCTTTTGCATTGTCTCTCTCCCTGCATTGTCTCTCTCACTCTCATTTGCATTTCCTCCTCTTGCTACCTCTTGCAAACATTGCTCCGTTGCTGCCTCCGTGTTCTGCATTGCGATTTCAGTTCTTCACAAATTAGTAGCATTTGCGGAACTTGGTCGCGCTTACATCCTCGTGAGTTCATGTTCTCTTCCAATACCTCTTCTTTGTTTTCCTGTAATTTATGTTATTTGGTATATGACCTCAAGCAATTCCAGTACGAATGCTTTGTCTACTTTGTAGTGTTAATGGCTCGATGGTTCTGTTCAAATTTTCAGGTGTCCATGTACGTATGACTTGCAGAGTCGACTGTCCATTCATTACTTCTTCATTTGCTGTCGGATGTACGTGACGTCGATTTAACACAGCGATATTTACGCCGTAAAATACGGGATGCTGAAATTCGTCTCTTCATATTATCTTGGAGTCGAAGATAATTTGTATTCTTCATCGACTGTAAAATTTTGAAAGAATACCCTTGAGTAACAAATACTCCAAATATTATCCTCGACTCGAGGATAATTTATAAACTTCAGAATGTTGAAGGTGGTGCAGAATATATTCTCCAGTAAGGAATACTGTAGATTATCCTCAAGTCGAGGATAATTTGTAGCTTTAACTAGGATCAAAATTCTTCGGGATATATCCTTGAATAATGAGTACTTTGATAATTATCCTCGATTCAAGGATAATTTGTGAACTTCATAATGTTCTGGATTATTCGGTTATAAACTCCAATAACAAATACTATGGAGATTAACGTCAACTGGAGAATGATTTGTAGAATTCACTACGTTCAGAATTCTTCGGGTTATAGCCTCTCATAACGAATACTCTGGAGATTATCCATGAGTCGAAGATAATTTATTGACCTCATCTTCTTCTGGATATTGTGGGTTATATCATGTACTAACAAGTACTGTGGAGATTATCCTCGACTCGAGGATAATTTGTAAAAGGTTATCCTTGAGTCGAGGATAATTTGTAGACGGTTATCCTCGAGTCGAGGATAATTTGTAGATTTTGCTAATGAGAGCAGGCACAAAATCATAAATGGTCTATCAAAGGCTAGTGACCTTCAGTTCGAAATTAAATTGTTTATCTAAACTTTACATCATTCAAGAGTATTGAGCATTGAATTCTTATTGCATTTCTTAGTTTCTAATTCTCTGCCTCATTGTTATTGTCTAACAAAATTATTCATGATTTCATTACTTCATTGAGTGTGCGTCATTAAATCCTTGTATCTTTCACTTCTTTGATCATTCTTATCCTCGACGCGAGGATATGTTTCATTAGGAAACTAATGTGCTTTTATCTGCGCAGAATGGACACGCCTGGTGTAAACGACTTTGCATCTCCACTGCCAACCTTACCGGCCAGTAAGGCCGTCTGCGAGGGTATTCCTCGCTTCTTTTGGATCCTCAAAGCCGTAACCCTTACGAACGAGACCGGCATAGAGGTAGCAAGAGCAATTTGCCACAACGTCGATGCACACCTTGTCATAGATATGGACGAGATACCTCTTGGTGATGACCGGGTTGCAGTTCAAATAGCGGAGTCTCTGAGTGAGGCTGATGTTCCATCATCTTGAATGTGGTCAATGCGGTCATGGAGCACTTCGAAAGTCTTCCTCAAAGGTGCTAGCCTGTTCGATCATGATCAGACCCATAAGTATAAGGCCGCAGCGAGTGCGTCCATGCGACGTGTTCGTACTGGCATGCGTTCCTATGAGACTTCTCATGAGAGGAAAGAGCCAGAGAACCCTCCCAAGAAAGAAGCCCTTCTATCAACATGAGCAGTCGCGGAGGTGTCAACTATGGTTTGTTGTCGGCTGAATTGCTTACAGCCATTTTTGCGTGGGAAGATTCAAGCCACATGTTCCCAACTTCATGTTCATGGTGGTGTTTACAATCGTCAGTCATGTCTACTTGGCGTGCACAAGCAAATCCACCATGATTCCAACGGAAGGGAGATGATCACCTTGGCATCCTATGGAGTCTGTCCTACTACCTAGTGCGCCATCCATGGAGTCCATAAATCTACCTACTACAAGTATAGAGAACAGGCACAAAATGATAAACAGCCGGAACGCCATGGTAATGCTGGATTGAAGAAGCCACGCACGCATACAATACAAGCAACTGCCACACTTCGATTGTTTCTTGACAATAGCGCCGATCAAATGCCACACAAATCTCGGACCCTTCAATCAGGAGAAAGAGTTCCTTCTATGGTCCTCCCCTCAGCTTTTCGGTGGAGGGACACGTTGCCGGACATAAATACTGTGAATTTCTTCGTTTCAATTGCAACATGTTTTGATGAGTGGGTTGAGCAACATCCGTTGTGCTTTGTTTCCTGAATATGCTTCGAAGGCTCGTGGTGATAGTTTTGATCGTTGTGGGCAATGTGATAGATTAAAACAATTGAAGAGTGCATGCACTGCACGTTCACGAGCGCAAGAAATATGGACAAAGAAATTGAAAGTCCAGCTCGCGGGACAACAAGCTCATCGGGAGCTGTATTATGGGAACCGCATGATGTCTGAGACGTGCCCAGACAAAATGTTGACCATTATTCACGACAAAATGGATCACTCTTAAACGGATTCTCCACATTACTCTCACAAGAACAAAGGGACTGAGTCTTTCATGAAGATGCCTGTCGCCGTTACGGGCATGATTGCTCACGGACATGGAGATGTGCGATATGCGCACTATGGATTGGATATTTTTCCTACGAACTCGAATCACACAGTCCGATCTATAGCAAAGTTGTTGCGTGATTTGGAATCTGAACCAAAGGTTTCATCTCGTAAGTTGTTTGCAAAAGATGATCCCATTCATCCATTATCAGTACCTATTTTAGAAGGATCTGAAATTTGTGAAGATTCCCTTTCTCCTCGTGCACGGGACATCATTGAGCCTTAGAATTTGCCTCCAACATTGACCCTTCAACTTGACAATGCCTCAGGTGACAACAAAAACCGTTGGGTTTTTGCATTTTGCTCTCTCCTTGTGTATAGAGCTGTTTTCCTCAAAATATACATCAACTTCCTCATTGTCGGGCACACTCATGAAGACATTGATGCTCTTTTTGGTCAGTGGAGTAGCAAATTGAAGACAAATGACTATTCCACGATTCCAAGGCTAATGAAGTCTTTTATGGATTGCGAAACACAACCCGTGATCCCGCATTTTATTAAAGAGGTTCCCAATTTCAAAGAATTTGTAGAAGGGTACTTACATACAGGCAATGATTCTTTACAAGGCCATTCTCAAGTGCAACAATTCAAATTTTACTAGGATTCGAATGGATGGCTTTTGATGCAGTACAAAATTCTTTGTACAGATGGTGATTGGTTGCCTAAGGAAGGTGGGGGGATTTGCTTGTGGAAGAAAACAACAGATGGGCGCCCTAAAGTACCACGGGGTAGTCCTTCACCTTTAGCTTCGCAACTTATGCGTTTTTTTGATGAGTTTCATAAGGGTTTAGATGGTTACATTGATTTATGGGGTGCGATGGCTAATGAGGACTTGTCCGGAGAGTTTCGGAGAAAGATTGAGCCAAAGAAGAAATATTGGGAAGGTGTAAGAAGTAAATTGCTTGAACCGCTTGTGAGACGTGCAACTTTGTGGAGTGGGTTTTGGCCAAATTCAATGATCTCAAACGAGGAGGAAGACCAATATTTAGATGATGGCACAACGCGTGAGGAGTTTGCGGAAGATGCACCCTTTGTTGGTCGTAGGTGTGATCGTCCAGCGCCTTCATTCCGTGTTGGCCGCAATGTATATGCAGGTTATTTTGTCGCAGTCCGTCCAGCTGATGGTGATGTTCGTCCATTTTGGCTTGCTCGGGCTTTAACAAATCCCAATCCAGATCCTGGGCATGTGAATTCAATTCAGTTGCAATATTGGACCCCGACATCCTTTCAACAAGTTGATGAGGGCACCTACTGTGGGTGGGACACAAAACAAGGAAATTTATGGTGCGAGGACAAGGCTATTTCTACGAGCTGGGCACACACGGACTGTATCATGACTGCTTGGAAGCCACGTGTGAGAGCAGGGACTTCAGATCCAAGGATTAAAACATCAATGGATGCATACATTTCTACTGAAGGCAACAATGCATCTTCAACGTGAAGGCGTTTAGTTTGTAGGCATAGGAAGTGAGTACAATAGGCATTTGAAGTTTGTAGAGTAGATTTGCTAATATCTAAAAATAGGAAATTTTTTTTAAAAGGACAAAAAAATTATATTTTGTTAGGAGTTTTATAAGTTATATATTATTTTTTATATTGTCTTCCAAGAAAAAAAAAAAAAAAAAACAGAAAATAGAAAAATAGAAAGTAGATAAAAGAAATATTTTAGAGTATTTTGCAAATTTCTTTAGTTTATTGAATTGATCTTTTTATTGATCTCAATTCTCAAATGCAATGGATGCTCCACAATATAATGAATATCTATTGTTGTTGTCCATACTATATTGTGCATTCCGTGGTTCCTCTCACGGTTTCTTCATTGTGGTGACCATTCGTTTGTCTCACATGTTTTTTTTGTTTTGGAAGGCTAAATGGAAGTATGTATCCTATGATGCATAATTTTGGATTTATTATGTTTACTTGGTAACGTACGTTTTAAATTTTGGAAATCAATATTTTTTTTTTATTATTTTATTGACACTTGTCTCAATTTATTGAATTGTCTCAATTTAATGCCTACTTTTGCTTTCTAAATTTAGGATCATGATTAAAATGAGAATCCACATTCTCTCATTTTAATGAATACGGCCTTTAAATACAAAAGCATAAAACCAATCATACGCCATCATTAAAGCACAAAAAGAAATGTCATTTATGCTTTTAAGCAAGATACGCTAGCAACTAAGCATGGAAGCAGATTCATTCAGCAATACTTTCAAAGAAACAGCAGTGTTGTGATTAAAGCACAACACAACTTGAAAGCACTTACCTAAATCCGAAACCATTTCATTGCTTGAAATACTTCCAAATTAATTAATCAATCAAATCGTAAGCACTTCCCACAATAAAATTGTGTATGCCACCAGATCTATAAACACAATAGCAATTCCAAAGCACCAAATTAGTTTAGGGATTCACTCACATTCAAGGATTGGAATACCAAAACTGTCCTTTAAAGTGTTGCTCGACTTATCCATAGACCTTGCCAATGCTAATTTAGCAACGGCGTCTTGCACTTCTGTTTCCTGTGAGTGGAAACCAAATGACCTCCACCATGCAGGATGAAAACTCACCATATACGAAACTAGTCTGAAATCAATGAAATCAAATTTTAACACTCAAATGAGTACCACGTACTATAGATTTTGTGATACAAAATTGCATTAACGCTCCCCACTTATTTGAAAGCTAAACAACAAAATAAAAAATCAAATCCAAACCAAGAAATTAGACTTTAATATACGATAAATTATATCTATAGTCCCTCCTACATACTCAATCACAATTATAGGACGACAAACTTTCCTTGATGACGTCTACTTGTGTAGTTGGAATTTTAAGAACACACTCTATTGTGTCTTTCTTCACCCGAGACTTCCATGCGGTCACCAATGAGTTGGTGTTCTCCCAAATTGGAATTTGGAACTCATCCACTTTCCAACGCAATCCTTTGGTGGAGTTCCAACCCACATAAATTTCCTGAATATTACGCTCTCGTGACATAGGGCAAAAGTATTGAATCAACACACAATTTGGATGATCCAGGTTTGTGAAAGGATCAGACAAAGCCCTCGCGATCCATATCGGCTTAAGATCACTATCGGAAGGTCAAACGGCGACAAAGTACCCTTCGTAAAGATCATGGGCCACCCGAAAAGACAGCGACGGTCGATTATAAAGGGTCCCCACAAACACTTCATCCGCAGCAAATTCCTCACAAACCTCACCATCATTGTCAAGTTCATCCACCTCTGCCAACTTGACTCGAGAAGAAGGCCAGAAGTCGTCCTTCAAAGATGGAGATGATTCAATTGGCTCCTTCAATGTTGCATTCACGACCTACCAATACAACATCAAGTGTTCAAAGCACCTCCTATATTGTCTGCTTCCATCTTCATTGCATAAGGTCTCCAAATACTTGATGAACTCGGAGAGACCCTTGAAAATGTTGTCCACAATCCTCATTGGTAGAGGAACCACAAGTTTTGGCTCTTCACGAGGCCATAGACTTCGTCCCTTAGAATCCTCTCACCACAACTTGATACCTTCTTTCGTGAGCCATTCATTGCCTGTGTAGTAGAACTTGTATATCATGATGGGAATGCCCATTGCGCTCAAATAGAATTTGAATTGTTGTGCCTTTGTATGTCCAACAAGTGCATCCTCCCCTTCACATATGGAGTCTTCAATGAAAGATTTGAAATCAGGAACTTCCTCTACAAGATGAAGGATTGTAGGCACAGAATCAACATCCATGAATGACTTCATGAGGGATGGAAGTGTGGGAAAGTTCTCCTTCTTCAACTACATGCTCTATTGCCCAAACAAAGCATCAATGTTGTTATGAGTATGGCCGACCAACATGAAACTCAAATGGACCTTGCGGAAAATCCTTTTCGCAACAAGAAGAGACCAAAATGCAAAAACAAATTTGTTGTCTCCCCTGGCATTGTCCATTTGAACATGAAGAACAAGAGGGAGTTGAGYGGCTTTAATTGGAACTTTGGGAGGAGGACGAAGTGATAATTTGCACATATTAGCCCCTTGAAGAACAACATTGAATAAAAAAGCGGAGCCTGATCCAGCAAATAATTCACAAGATGAATACTTTGGAGGGAGGTCTAGGTCTTGAAGAAGTTTGGCAAAAGGCTCGACGATATAATTGGAATCGTGCAAAAATATGTCTAATCCGTAATAGGTGTAACGCACATCACCATGCCCGTGAGCAATCATACCCGTCACTGACACTGGAAGCTTCACAAGGCCGTCAAGTTGTTTGCTCTTGTGAGAAAACACAGGAGAAGCCGTTTTAGCATGATCCATTTTGTCATGCATGATTGTCAAGCACTCATGAGGGTAGACACTCGACTTGTATCGGTTGGCATAATACTAGTCTTGATGCGCATGAGCTAGAGCTAAATACCTATCTAATTGGTGGTTCCACTTACATTGCAAACCCACACATGAACCCCTCTTTAATGTGTTCAGCCTATTGCATTTAGCACAACGAGCAAAATTATCTCCTGGCTTCTTTGCACTATACTGAGGAAAATTCATCTTTTGGATCTTGCTTATATTAGAAGCCAAGACCTCTTTAAGCCCCAAAATAGCATTTGCTCCGTTTACATGAGAAATGGTCTCTTTCCAAGTAAATTTGGCCGGCAAAAACCACGGACACCACTTTCTCTATAGTCGAAAGAGTGTGCTTACGATGAGGCATGTGGCCCGCAATCTTTTCAAGGACAGACTTCAAAGTCACTGTCGCCTGCAACGTGTGATTGCGAGGCTTCAGCGTCCCCAGATTACCATGTTGTTGCGCTTGTTTGCCTTTTGCAGCATATTGCTGAAAACGGTGAAATGTGGTCTCTAACACTCCCGAAATATGCCTCTAAGCTGACATAACTTTATCAATACCTTCAACAGTTACAATTCTCTTCCCTTCAACGTTTCGATGTACTTGGCAATGCACATCTAATTTCATGTGGTACCAGAATTCGAACATTGTCTGGTGGTACATTTGCTCTTGGAAGGCATGAATCTTGGCCCTCAAAAAAGGTTGGACATAGTTGCTAGAGCAACAATTCTTGCTTGAAACCGAATTGATGGACCCTCGCGTAAGTTAGCTTGTGGCCTTTGCACAAGTTCGTTGTGAAGGGTTATGCACGGTGCTTGTGTACGGCCGTTTTCTTGAAGACGGTTGTTGTGCGAGATTGGCCTGTTTGACATTGTACTTGAAACGAACATCGTAATCATGGAGACTTGCTCCATTCAATTATGTCTGCTTCATTCGCCATGCACGCAGAGAGTACTTCCATTCATCAGGTACAGCCATAGAATCCAATGATTTGGAGATTTGAACGGCCACAAGCGAATCTGCTAGTGGTCCGTTGCATCCGAAGACGTGGTCGGACCTAATGCTGTAACAAATTCCATCCGCCACCGGTAATCCAACCTCATTGTAGAGTGTCACGGCATTAGTCATCCATCGCTCTCGCGGAATGCCTTTGCAATCAGGAATGTCTACGACCTCCATAGAGACATTCATAGTTTTCCTTTCATCTGACAAGTAATCAGAGATTTCTCTTGTTGTTGGCTCCATAATGAATGCACATTCAAAAAAGACATATTGCCAGTAAGAAGAAGCAATACACAAATGGATCAGAACTAAAAATGAAATCCATGAGGTTAAAGAAAAGCAACTTGATGCGATTGAATGGTAGGTCATGTATTTATCGAAACAATATAGGATCTAAAAGTACCTTGTGATGGAATTCCAATGATATACAACAAATGATATGCAAGGTCAGAACCGAAGGTTCATGCTACAAATCATACATCAGTTTAATTCAACTCGACTCGAGTTCAATGATGGAATCTACTTTAGCGATATGATCCTAGTAGCTCAAATTCTCACGACATGGTACAATATTATAGACCAACCCTAAGCCATCGACTGCGTCAAAATTCACTTAACTTCAACATCTCCATGTTGAAGTGCATCGTCATAACGGTGATAAATATACATTTAAAAAATCAGTCTTCCTACACTCACAACATAGACATAGGACCGTTAGGGAGTCTTCAACTTGAATCGAGTTAAACAGACTTTTAGAGTTCACAGCGATCAATTATCTTTGAAACGCACAAATGAAGGCTGGGGTGATCTAAAGCCTTGGCTTGACCATCCAAGATAAACACGAAATGTTCTATTCTCCACACATGACAAAATTCGTGAGATCGGAATTCATATTTGCCATTGGAGGTCCCACATTAGTCAGAARAAATGTACAAGGTAATTTGATTTGCCCTAACATAGGGGCTAGTTTCATTACGTTTACCCCTCAGATTATTGAGAGGTGTTAAGCAAGGGCGACACTCTACCTTTGCCTTGAACAAAAAAGACTCAAAAACAAAAACAGGATATTTGGGATTGGATTCCAATTGGAGTCTTTATAAAATTAGTTACAGGCTCAATTAACTCGACTCGAGTTGAACCGCCTCTGATATGGCAAAACCATCAGAGAATTTGTAATCATTTATTTAGTCACAAATTGGTATTTCAACTCGACTTGAGTTGAAATGTTTTGTTATTATGGAGGGGTASTGACTRAAACTRAAATTATAAATCTRTGCACACRTTCTYCAACTCGAGTCAAGTTAAAATGACACAATGTATTGCCTTTGATGATACTTTAGCATAGCTGAATTTGCTGAAGCGTAGTTCGTATGAAGGTCTCAGAGTACTGTAGCAAGGAAACAATGTCTGCATAGAATATTTTATCTGTAATTTTTGGCGACAATATCGGGACAACTATCAATTGCAAAAACCAAGACAAATTGGACAAGGACATAATATGGTGACAAGCACAAATAACAAATCGACTCAAGAAACAACCATTGAATGCACTAGGAATACAACAGATTCGCTCATGTCGCAACCTAAATTTTCAATTTTTCTAAGTTACCTAAGATTTGGACTCTAAACCATCCAGTTGGAGTCCGGATTCAGTTAAGGATCAGAAGAAAAATGAAGATAAGATATGACATTGAAGTAATGGATCAACTGGCAGAAATCCGGTCTAAAGTATATAGGACCGGAATCCTGTGTCAACCCGGATTAGGGTTGGACCAGATAGGAAGGACCGGACCGGATTGGGTCCAAAGGCTACACTAAGCTTGTAACTACCAATCTTCCTTCTTTTTGCCTTGTTGTCTAGAGTGCCCGAGACGTGTTCCGCTCTCCACGAGCAAGAGTTTCGTGTGTTGGGCAGCGTGAGCGGACCAGTGCGAGTGTGTAAGGTTGTTTTTGCAGGTGTCCAGTTGAGATTGGAGAGTGATTGTGAGGATTGGGACGTGCGGCTAGATTAGGAGCAGATTTTTGTGAGGATAGTGTCCATGCCTCAGCTACGCCGACACAAACCAGGTAGTTCCATCTCAATCAATCCCGAGGTGAAGCTTTGAAAGGTCGTTCCGATCATCCCTATGTCGGAACTGGAAAAGTCGGAACTCCTGGAGGACCTTGAAACCATGGGTTGCATCGGGCTGATCAACCAACCCTAGGGTTTTAAGGATGAGCGGATGGTGAGGGAGCTCATAATGGATTTAGCAAATCAATATGACAGTACCGTCCGAGGAGCACCCGGCCAGTGGACGGAAGAGATGTGGCGGGATGTCTACAATTTCAAAACTGGCGGACTAGGGATGGCCAACCGGAACAATAAGTTCATCAAGGGAAAGTTCAGAGGAGCTGTCAATCCATAGGACGGGTATACGGTGAATGATTGTCTCGAGGACTAGAACCGCCAATTGCTAGGGTTTCTGATTCCGATCCTGCATGTGGAAAAGTCGATGTGGGTTACCATCACCCTCGGCAATTTGATTTTTGGATCCCTGAGCGGAATCCGGAAAGTAGACTAGAGCCGGATCATTTCCGATCTAGTGGCCCAGCTTGTGAGTAGGGTTGGGAAGACTAGGACTACACCAGTAAGTCCCTACATCTACCATCTCTACAAGGAGAAGGAGCTCTTGACGAGTTTGGAAGAGAAGACTTTCAAAACTCAGGAGATACTCCTAAAGTACGGAGATTTGGAATCGGATGACGATAAGTTTTCAGAATCCGGATCCGACCGAGAAGACAAAGAAGAACTCGCACGGAAGAACAAACGACAGAAGAACACGTTACCAACTGGGAGAGGAACGCCTGCAAGACGGAACTAGCCGGTCGAAGAGGAGGTTCCACAAGATGAATTGGAATAGCGCCCGACTACTTCGGAAGATTCGGAATCAGATACTCTATTCAAAGGCCTTATCAAAATTTTGAGCGAAGTCCGAACGGATTGGGAGGATAAGCGAAGGACCCTTGCCAACATAGGTATTCTAGTAGGAGCGGAACCGGATAGTCGGCTGTCGTCGAAAGTGGCGGAGTGCATCTCAGATCCGGCAGAGAAGTTGCAGCAAGAGAAGAAGATCCAGCGTCTAACGAAAGAGGTTGACCGCTTGAAAGCGGAACTCCTTGTGACAAGAGAGGATGCAGCTGCCAATCGGGAGGCATCTGAAGGGATCTGGACAGTCGCTGAGCGGATTACAGCAATGGTGGGCATGACAGGGGAAATGATTTCCAAGGCGAAGCTGTACGAGGAGCACAAGGAGCGAAAACCATCCGGTTTCCACATTGTCAGGATCCTCATTGACTATGCGGATCAGATTGAAGAGACTATGCGGGATTCAAGGGTGCTGATCGAGCGAATTGAAGAGTGTAGCAAGAAGTTAGTCAGAGTTGGCTGCTCGACTGGAATCCATCTTTCGGATATTACAATCCCGGAAGAGTTTTCGGATGTGCTAGTCTCCCTGGATCCAATGTTCTCGACCCCGGAGTCCAAGAAGTAACAGAGGAAGTCAAGTCCGCTTGCTGGAGCGGAACACGTCGACTTGGCTTCGCCTCCGAATCCACATGGACCGGATCCTGATGTTGAGGGGTCGCGTGTCCGTAACTTGGCYGATGCATTTGTAATCCTAGCACGGGAAGCAGAGGAGCCCACCATTGGCTCTGTAGTTAGGGATGTTTTAGATTGAGTTTGAGTTTTGATATTAGGTAGTTACGAATGGAACTGGATTCATCCGGGTAGTATGGAATTTAGGCCAATAGTTAGGCTGTTTTTCCAGGCCTTTCTGCCCTTTTTGTGGTTTGTGTGTGATATTTAAATCAGCCCCGCAAGTTGGGCTAGGAGTCTTTTTTTTGTAAATTCGTTTGTCCTTTCTATTTGCTCTCTCTTTTGTATATCTTGCCAAGCGTGGCAGGGCTATACGTGGAGGAGTAAGGAAGGTGCAATCCAGTTTGCAGAATATTTCTCCCCTTAGTGATTGTATCTTCAATTCTATGTGCATGTGAGTGAGTAAGTAAAAGTTGAGAGTGGATTCTTGATTCCTCAACATTCTACAATCTTTAAATTCCAGGTGAGAAAACCATTGATTAGGCTAGGCGGATAGGGAGGGATTCCTTAGTTGTGCTAGAACTCTTGGGTGGGAAATCTGGTCAAGTGTCCAATCTCTTGAGGGGTCTCATTGTCCAAATTGGTAAACGGGAGAAGACGGTATTTGAGTGTTGGAACGGATTAGTTCACTTGTGGCCACTTGAACTTTGCATAGATTGGAGAGAAAACCGAGGTTGTTGTAATATGAGTGGATTATACAAGGGGATCTTTGAGTGACTTGCACTCCGGATTAGCGTCTAGGTTGTTGTGAGGGACCAAACGGATTCAGTTTAGAGTAGGAAGTTAGAGGATTAGACAATGGGTCTTCAACCACTATAATTCACGGAAGGAATGGCAAGCCTACCACTCTCAAAGTTAAATGGTGATCCCTTTGATGGTTAAACATAGGTAAATTCAAACCGGGTTGGTTCAGATTTGTACCCAGGACCGGAAGTAATAGGGCCGTGGGTTGTGGGTGTTTTGTGACATAGAATCCGGTCTAGGGTTTTCTATTTGTTTTTGGTGTTTTGAGTTTCCGGTTAGAGACCGGAAAACTGAGAAGTGTGTTTAAGTGTATAAATCATCTAAGTACTTCACGTGATCTCTTGGGTTTGATCTTTAGAGTCACCTTGTTATGCTCTAGGGTGGTTTTTGTGAGTATAACAAGGAATTTACCTGCCCTGTGCTGCAACATGACAGAAATCTAGCACCGCTGTCAAGGATCCTAAAAGCTAGTAGATATACACGGTAGCAAGTTAGACATCATTCTGGATTCCAGTCTATTTTCTCTGAGGTTAAATCTGGTCTTTTGAACCAAATTTCCGCCCCATGAGGGAAAAAACTAGGAGTGATAGGAAGTCGGAAAGGTTGAGAAAGAAGTAACCATTGGGCAAGTTATCTGGACTTGATTTGAGAGATTCGGATACGGTCGAGTTGGAGGACCCACCGATTTTTGTATGTGCACCTGACAGAGTGGACGAGAATCCAAGATTTGGGGGTTCGTCATATTCTTCAGATCATGAACTGGATCCGTTCCTAGTGGAACCGGTTGCGGAAGGAGAAAACCCCATGACAAGATTGAAGTATAAATATTTCAAAGGTGACGGAAATCAAGATGCAGACGATTGGCTGTGCAAATTTGAGTCAACCGCAGTTGGCAATCARGAGAATGAGGCTGCCAAACGAAGAATTTTCCAAGGACTACTGAAGAAAGAAGCTCTTAGATGGTACCAAGACATTTCGGATCCGGTTCGGAATGATTGGGAGGAGTTGAGGACGAGTTTCCTGCATGCGTTTCGGGAAGTAGGAAGAGAGTTCAGAGCTCTCGGTTGACTGAGTGCACTGACAATGAAGTCATCCGAATCTGTTTGGAAGTACGGTCAAAGAGTGAAGGCGCTCATCCAAAAGCTATCGACTGAGATTGCTCCGAGTCTCCAATTGGAATGGTACGTTGCCGGATTATCGGAATCCATGGGATTCCTGATTTGCCAAACACGTCTCAGGACACTTTGAGAGGCAATGGACGTTGCTTCCAACTACGAAAATTCAGCAAAGTCACTCTGGAAGTCAATGCGACGGAGTGAGAAACAAGAAAAGGAGAAGAACCGGAAGAGCGACCGGAAGTTGAAGCGCCGTAAGAAGTCGAAAACGGAAAGCAGTTCTTAGAGTTGGAGATTAGAAGATTCCGATCCCAGTTCATCCAGCTCAGATGAGGAGCAGAGTGTCTCACCTCCACGACGTTCTTCCAAGTCCAAGATCATCGAGACAAGACCATTGTCAAAGTGAAGACAAAAGATTCCGATTCAAAGAAAATGATGAAGAGTATCTGGGAGTCCTTGGAGGCGATCAAAGTCAATCTTGCGTCGAATCCGAAACCAAGACGGATCGTTTCGACTTCCCGAGCCAATGTTTGGTGCGGAAGGTGTGGAGAGCACGGCCATTATCCATGTGAGTGTCAAAAGACTCCCCACAAACACGTTCACTATGTGTATCCGGAAGAAGAAGTTTATTACACCATAGCGGACGATGAAAAAGGAGAAGTGTATTAAGTTCTTCCAACATACGGACGAGGGAAGGGAGTTGCAGTTCCGTTCCAAACTCCGTTGTTGGTGGTGTAGTGCCCTTTTTGTGGTGAGTAGGGACATTCGGACGACCAATGTCAAAAGCCGAAGCAGACCAGACCGGTTTACAAGCCAGTCCAAATCATTCCAAGAGAGCAAACCGCACTCAACTATGCCCACTAGTCCGGAAAAGAGAATCCGGACAAGTGACAGTGCGAGGTGGAGCTACTAGTGAACATGGAGAGTTATGTAAATGGGGTATCCACCCGCAGTTCCACCCAAAGTCAAGGAGAACCACCTGTTAGGACTAGGAAGAAGAAAATTAGGAAGAAATCGGAATCAAGTAGTGATTCCGATCACGTCCTAGAAGAGCGTATGTCGGAACCGAAGAAAGTTCATTCTTAGGAAGGGGTGAACCGAAACCGGATTCCGATCGATATCAATGACAAGATCCGAAGGGAGATAACAATACCAAAGGTAGAACCATCTCGGAAACGGGTTAGTTTTAGCAATGTTCCGGTTATCATCAATCCGGATGTAAGCACAAATGAGTATAATATCTTTCAGGACATCAAAGACCAGAAGGCAAATACAACGAATGGATAGCTCCTACACAACAATTGATGTGACATATCAGAAGTTGATCCGGAATGCCTAGACACGAAAATGGAAGAAGAGAGTGAAGCTTCCAACAGTGGCAGTGAACTTCTCTCAACCGGAAGAGTGCGGTGCTCCGGAAGTCACAGTCAAGATTGAAGGATGTCTGATTCCAAAAGTTTCGATTGACGGCGGATCTGGAGTCAACTTGATGTTGGAAGAAACGGCGTTTGAGTTGGGCTTTACTACATTTGAAGCAACTAAACAAGTTCTTAGAATGACAGATCAGTCTAGAGTACATCCGGTTGGTAGACTATCACAAGTTCCAACCCGGATTGGAGGAACGGATTATCTCCTCAACTTTGTCATCAACCGGGTTCACAAAGGGAGACCTTTTCCGATGCTACTCAGAAGACCCTAGTTGTACTCTGCAAGAATACTGGTGGATTGGGGAGCCAAGGAGTTAGTGGTGGGTAAACCATCCATCCAGATACCTTGGGCGACTGAGAAGTATTTGAAAGAGACAAGTGACTCGGATGGTTATACCTCCGACTGGACGGATTCGGAAGATTCCGTTCCTAGTTATTTTGTGGATCCGTTCAAACATAAGAGTGAGACCAACTTTGGGTCCTCAGAGGCTGTGTTAGAATATGTTCCGGACGAGAATTATTTGCGCAAGCTGATGGCAGAAGATCGATCTTTGGGAGAAGCGAACGTTCCGCTCACAACCAAATGGATCTCTCAACAGATTAGTTCCGGAAATCTTCCTGCTGGAACTGGAGGAGAAAATAAACTGGATTGGGGGAATTTAGTTTCTGATCCTGAAAAGACTCATGCGGAAAAGGTGTAGCCAATTGTTTCACCTTCCAATTATGAAAGGAAGAACGTTGAACCAAGCAAGAGTTTCTACCTCAACAAACTTTTGAAGGGGACGGAGAAATCCGGTTACGTTCAACTTTTAAAAGAATATTTGGATGTTTTTGCTTGGATGCCATCTGATCTGAAGGGGGTTCCACCAAAGTTAGGAGAGCATCACATTGACTTGATTAAAAGGAACCATTCCGATCCGTCAACGACAGTACCGGCTCAACCCCAAATATTCCTTGATGGTGAAGGAGGAAATTGATTGTTTATTAGAAGCCGGATTTATTTATCCGGTCAACAATTCCAAATGGGTTTTTCCTATTGTTGTAGTTCCAAAGAAAGTAGGAGCAAACGGAAGAGTCAAGATCCAAGTTTGTCAAGACTTCCGAAAGTCGAACGCAGCAATGAAAAAGGATCATTTTCCTCTTCCCTTCACAGACACCATTCTAGATCACGTGGCTGAACATGAATGTTACAGCTTCCTAGATGGATTTTCCGGTTACAACCAAGTGTTCATCCGATGGTGTGATCAGTTGAAGACCACATTCACAACAGAATGGGGAACTTTTGCTTTCACCCGGATGCCCTTCCGGTTGTATAAAGCACCCGGAACTTTTCAGCAACTCATGATGGACATTTTCAAGGATTTTCTCCAACATTTCATTAAGTTATTCATCGATGATTTTGCTATTTTCAGTGACCAAAAAAGTCATCTCGAATGCTTGAGGAAAACATTCCAGAAATGTCGTGAAACCAATTTGAAATTACACCCGGGGAAGTGTTTTTTCGGAATGGATTTCAGTCTGTTATTGGGACATATAGTCAGTCAAATCGGATTTCAAGCTGACACGGACAAGGTAAAGGCAAATCTTATCGCTGTTACCTCCAACATGTGTAAGAGAGATCCAAGGATTTCTTGGATGTGTCGGGTACTATTGCCGATTCATTGACAAATACGCCAAAAGAGCCGTTCCCCTCACGGAACTTCTCAAACAAGACACGGAATTTGATTGGACTGGAAGACGACAAGAGGCCTTCAAAGATCTGAAGACTCAGCTTGTCAAAGCTCCAATCCATTCTTTTCCGGATTGGACAAAAGAATTCCATGTTACCACCGACGCATCCGGATGGTGTTTGGGATCCATTTTGTGGCAGTTCGTCAAAGATAAGCGAGAGAATCTGATCTATTACGCGAGCAAAAAGATGAGCTCGACGGAATGGAATTACACGACCACGGAACGGGAGGCGTTGGCGGTGGTGTATTCCTGCAAGAAGTTCAGACACTATCTGCTAGGTTACAAGGTAATATTTTACACAGATCATGATTCTTTGAAATACCTTGTCAACAAACCTGATTTGTTAGGGCGGATTGCTAGATGGCTTTTGTTGTTACAGGAGTTCAACTATGAGATTGTAGTCAAATCTGATAAAATAAATACAAACGCGGATTACCTCTCTAGGCAAAGAGGAAAGGAATTTGTGGCAGATATTTCTACCAACTTTCCAGATGAATTTATCAATTCTCTGGAAGATCCGGTTGAGGATAGAAAACCGGATCCCTTTGCAATAGATGTCATTCACCTAAATAGCGAGACTGTTTCAGAATAATCGGATGTCATAGATTATCTGGTGACGTCTAGATATCCAGAACAGATGAACCGTGAGGAAAAAGAAATCTTTCAAAGGAAAGTAGCTCCTTACATTTTGATTAGGGGAGTCTTTTTCAAGTTAGGAGCCGATGACATCCGGAAGAGATGTCTAGAACCCTCGGAATGGAAAAAAGTGATTCAGGCACTTCATGTCACAAGTTCTAGAGGACACTTTGCGTTTGTAAATACAGTCAACCGAATCCGGTCAGCCGGATACTGGTGGCCGTATTTACACCGAGATGTGAGGAATTTTGTGCGGAGTTGTGATCAGTGTCAACGATCCAGAGCTCCATCTCTCCGGAATCGTTGGCCGTTGACTCCTATCATTCCTTTAGCATTATTAAGGCCGTATTCATTAAAATGAGAAAAATGGTCAAATTGAGA
Organism: Pleurozium schreberi; assembly: GCA_006891605.1. Classification (NCBI taxonomy): domain Eukaryota; kingdom Viridiplantae; phylum Streptophyta; class Bryopsida; order Hypnales; family Hylocomiaceae; genus Pleurozium; species Pleurozium schreberi. Next base: position 69,483 of record VACF01000737.1, on the reverse strand, counting down.
ATTTCAGACCAAGGCAATTCAAAGATAAGTTATTGAAGCCAAGGATAAATGTAATGAAGTTTAAGATTACAAAGCACTCTTGATTTAAGATGCTTGATCAACAAAAGACTAAAACAATAATGAGATGAAAATTGCAAGAGTGGAATCTATGTGAGAGGTCAAAAAGTATGTACCATTTCAAAATAGAGGTCACTTTTATATTGAAGGACATGAATTTCCTTGAGAACCAATGTACATATGAAACAATTTATCTCACTTTTCTATATACTCCCTTAGAAATGAAGGCCAGCCCCGATTATTGTAACAATTGTTTGAATTTTCCGTGTACAATGTATAAGCTATGTACCCATGTAGAACTGTACGTTGTCAAAATTGCAGTGTTCTGTATATATGAATGACTAATCTACTAATACTAATGAATTTTTTTCAAAGCTCACAGGCTTTTGAAGAAGAATGGGTCCACTAATCATTGTTCTTGGTTGAAGAACTGCTATTTGTTGCCTCCAATGCTTTCAGCCCTCTCAGAATATCCTCGTGTCAAGAAGGCCTAGGTTTTTGAGCACCAGGGATGAGGGTACTCCACATCTCCATCATCATTAGTTCACTTGCCTCTTTTTTCCATTTGCGAACGCATCGCAAATTGTCGGAGCTTGAAAGAGACCTACAACTTCATCGAGGCGGCCTGGGTAGCGATAAATTGCTAGTATTTTTGTTTGGATCTACAGTTGCAATTGCCCGTACATCATTTGATCGATGAAAGTCTCCAAGAACAGGTGGACGAGAGATAGGTCCACTAAAAGATGAAGATCCACCTCTCATACATTTTGAAGGGAAGGATCCAAAAAAGTATTTAACGCGCGGACCATCACCTTCATTGCATGCAATAAAGGTAACCTTCCTTTTAGGTCTCCCTCTTGTCAAATCTTCTTCAAGTTTATTGTTCAAATGAGAAGGGTTTCCAAGTGCAGTGGCCACCAAGACTCCATCATTGAGACGAGGATCCTCAAAATCACCATCAGTGTCCAAATACAACTTCCTCTTCATCGTCATCTCCACATGCGGACTTGGCGACTGCGATCGCAATCAACTTGGGGTGGAGGTTGTTTGTTTCAAAGGGTAAGGTGAGCACGCAAGGGTCTTGACCAATCCGCAACTTGGTGGACTGTCTACAACACCTTCTTTCACATTCTCCTTGGAAAAGTCGATCGCCGCTGAAGCTGCATCCGTGGTGGAGCCTAGAAGGACAGGCCTCGAATAGGCAGATGGCAAACGGCTCCCTGTATCTGAGGTAGACCTCTTGGATAACGTCGCGTCCGACCCGGATAGCAGACTCCTAGTTAGCGGCTGTGTGCGACGAAGCATGTGCATAACGGATCCTCTAACCTGAAGAAATAGATGAATGCAACAATGACCCCCATATTATCCTCGACCCAAGGATAAAGCCACCAAATGAACATAACATCACGCAAGTACCACCTCATAGGAGAGGCTACAAATTGAAAAGAAATATCAAAATATTTATATATAACAATTGAATGACATTTACAAAATATTCATTATTCACACAAAGTACATGTACAACAATATCTACACTCCGTGCCCTCACTGACAAAAGCCTATCCCCTACACCGCTATGGCTGAAACACTAGATCCATCCCAGGTAGCACGTAAGAGGTCCCAAAGTTCCTAGCTGATTCCTTAAACCCTTCCAAGAGAACATTAGCCCTGAACGAGGTACGGGACATGGGAGATTGACCAATCCGGTTCGCGTCTACATACTCACGTAGGCGCCCCGGTGGACCATCCTCGTGGAGCCGCTTCAACCACAGAACAAGGGTTCCCGTCAACACATCGTCTCCACGCTGGTGACGATCCCAGTTGTCTAGAAATATCCCATTGCCGTTCTCATTGAGGACACTCTTTTGGGGAGAGTCATCGACGAGAATAGTGTTGTTCGTGTTAAAGAACGTGGGTTCCTCAGGGAAGTTGCACAAATGGTTGCCAAGCACTTTCAAGAACAGTGGCTTGGATGGGTTCCCGTCTTGGGAGAGGAAATTTCCCGAGGAAATCTCAACCCTCTTGCACTTGTCCTGCCCTAGAATGTCAAAGGGTTGCCTATTATTCTGGCATAGAAAATCTACCACGGGCTCCACCGTCTTCTTCAACATAGAGCTCCAGAATGCAACCCGATTCGAGATCTGGTTGATCTCAAATAGGAATTCCCAGACGTTGGGACCTCGGGGAGGACACTCCTTGTGTATTTGGGGGATCCACGTGCGGCGGTGGGGTATTTTTGGGGGGCTAGTTACCTCCTAGAAAGCATTTAAAGGACCCCTATTATTACATAAAGCAAAAAAATTATCCATATTATCATATCTATCATTACTCATAATATGTAGGTCAAAGGAATATATTAGAGGCTATTTTCTTTGTAAGGAAAAAAACTAACTAAAAAATAATGAAAATACAAGTGACTAATAAATATCTTACAGAAAAAAGGATTCAGGTTATAATAATGCATGAATACAAATACAACACAAATACATGCATGAATGAGAATAAAAACAAGACATTAGGGTTGAAAAAGTATTGAAGAGATTTTAGGGACAAAATGTGTTTAAAAACATAGACATGAAGTTCATATGTGAACTTTGACCACAAATATATGCCTCATATAAAAAAATTACATAAAAAATACGCCATTCTAATGCCCTCCACCACATGTGAGAAAGCAAAATCAAGCTCTATGACATGGTGCTACCCAAACTTCAGAGAGGTTGTTCGAAGCACAAACTCCTGCATCCAACCAGATTGCAAACATCGACGGAGTCATATCATTAAATCTGCCAGTTCATCCACAATACTTCAAAATCAAAAATCATGAAGTCCAAAGCCATCATTAGGACAACTCTTGTATCTTAAATTTCCCGTTTGTACCCAAATGGCCAAATGCGGCCGCTTCTATAGCTTTAGGAGCTGAAATAAGTCATTTCTAGAGCTCTAAGTAACAAAGTACCACCACAAAGATCTCATGCCCGACATCCTTCATCGATAGAACTATGATTTAAAAGTTAATATAAAAAAAACAATTTCTGACGTGGACTTCCTCATTCCATTAAGGGGTTAAATTATGACAATGATTCACTAGGTGAATAAACCTATCAGTAGAAACAGCTTGTGCATGCCGATAACCGTTAATACTCCTTTAGAAATGAGCCATAAAGCACAATAGACACAAAGCACCAGAAACAAAGCAGGAGAGTGAGTACCTAGCAGGACTTTGTGCTTTTGCAGCATCTTTCTTTGGGGTACTAACTAATTTCTTCATTCAGGCTAGCTCAAGCAATTTCACCATCTTTATTTCAAACTTTGCATACCTAATCCAAGCTTTATCACCAGGGTGACATTCTATGCACCTACATGTTTAAAACCAAGGCAAAGAAAATTCAGTGGAACACATCATAAAGGACAGCTAGTATGACAAGGCCAAAAATAAGAACTACAACAAAATGCTATGAACGCTACACCCTAAACATATGAATTACAGCATTTGAAGTCACCCTTCCATAATAGGGTGGGAGTCTCGAATTACCAAACCTGTCGTAGAGTGACCTTGCCCAAATGGATGTCGTTGTATCGAAGCGGGAACATAATATACAGAGCCCACCCGTGATAATCAAGTTCCCAAGTCATCCACCGCTCAAAGATTTGTCGAGCTCCACGCAAATTTCATAGCATCTCCTCCATGTGAATATACTTGTACTAGAGCTGGTCAATTCTCTGAAGCAAAGACAGAGCCTGAGAAACATTTCCAAACATGCGTTGAGTATATTATGAAGCAAATGGGACAATATATCTTTGCATTCAGTGCAATGATTAGTGCAAAAATAACTCAACATCCACAATTGGACAAGTAGAAGCACCGTATCCATGCATCAGTTCTAGAGTAATAACCCTAAAATGAGATACGAGACAAGCCAAAATGTTACCAAGCCTAAGACCAACAACTTACAGCAATGAGAGTGATGCCGAACCCTCCAACATGAGTGGAAAGCGAGAAGACAAAGATGTCGCTGTCTAACATAGTGAAGAGTCACAGTAGATTACCACGTTTTTTAAATTGGACAGATTGCCACATTCCATACCTAAAATCATCTTGCATTTTTATCGGCCAAAAATTGGCGCAAATGCTCTGCATCATTTTGATCCAGGGAATACACCTCATTTCGAGGGTTATATGCTAAGGTCATGGTACAGATAATGCAATCAATGTCAATCCATTTGCTGTCAGTATGATCGTACTTGAATTTGTCTCGTCTGATATATTTGCAATAATACTGCAACATGACCTCAATATACGGATTCTGAGCTTTTTGCTTCCCATTTTCCTCCAACCTCATAAGCAAGTCCATAGGTTGCCGCAGCACACCAAACTGCTTCCCATTGCGCCGCCTCATGGCTTGGATTCTACCCAACCAGCAAGTACCCTCATCTACAGCTTGTAAAACATTAGTAGCAGTTAACCTTAAAACATTGGATAAGCGACCTCGTTTATGCTTTGCAGCAGATTTGACAATAGAAGACAACCGAGAAGTGCTTCGCTGGACAAAATGAACAGCGCAATCAAACCCAATAGACAATAAACCTGACACTGATGACAAGCCCGCCTGCATACAATTGTTGTGGTTATTAAACTCAATGCTATGCTTTATTCTAGCCAATTGATCCTTGGAAAGAAAGGTACTGCCATTCAGCTGCAAAAAATTTTAACGACCCCTTGTCCATTGATATCGGCAGTCCTCAATAACCACCGAGGCGCACTGAAATTCCCTCTTCAGCTTCTTGCCGTGTTCAAGGTAGCAGTCCCAGATGTCCTTCGAAATCAGAGTAGAATGTAGTTGACGCTCTAAGGAATCGGTGACTCCTGATGTCCCACTAACCCTAGAGTTCGATAGATGGGGGACTGCACCTGCTTCACAATCGAGATCACAGTTTCTATCTTCAAGTATGGCCTCACTTCGCGTACCTACATCGTCCAGGCGCCGACGTTTGGAGGCTTCCCCTAAAACCGCAAGGCCCAATGGCAAAACAAAAACATTTGAAGGCACGTTGCTGAAGGATTCCATTTTATGCAGAACTCTGCTGCCTTCCTCCTTGTCCCAGAAGTTGTATGACCATTCTAGCGCTGAATTCTCCTCCAATCACAGCCTCAATGATGCATAGGTTTCGTCTTAAAAAACCTTGACCTTGCCGTAGATAGTTGGTTCTCCGAAGTCGTCCTCCATTGTCCACATCTTAACTGTAGTGGCCATGTCCGAGAACCCTATCCCAACCCTTAACCGTAAGGAGCTCACTGAAACGCTTAAACCCTAACCCAATGCACGTAATGCCTAAGCGCAAACGCCTCGAACTGAAACCCAAAAACTCCTCCAAGGTAATTGAATCTCACAACTGAATCTCGCGATCACAACAATCGCGCGAATTGTGAGTTTGACACTCGACACCTCAACTGAAACCCTAGAATTCCTCGCAGGCAATGCGCGCACTGTCTGGCTACACTGCACTGTCCATTACAATATGCTATAAAGATATGATTAAAGATATGACTTAAAGATATGATTAAAGATATGACTTAAAGATATGATTAAAGATATGACTTAAAAATACACTATACATGAGCTGTAGATACATTGTAGTACTTATATTTTGAGCTGTATCTAATTAGTACTATAAGTAAATATTAATTGAACCTACTAAATTTATTTCCCAGGATTCCATTCTTATTCCTCTAATTTATATCTACCTCAATTTTAATGGACCATATTTTCCGTTTCCCCATATTACTTATAAAGGGCATGCCACTTTTAATGTCTCATAATTTATATGTAAATTTCTTCTAAATTTTATCCAAGATTATTTAAATGTATCCTATATTCCGCCGCACGTGGGTTATTACAAAACGGAAAGTGTCCTCTCCAAGGTTGGGATGAACAAAGACCGCCTTCGTCCCAATGAGGGTGGGTTCCCAATCCGAGAACACATTGTCCTCGGGTCGATGCGCCTTCAAATTCCTAACGGAGGACCTATTCTCACAACGACATAGCACTCCGTTCAAGTCGAACACAAAGTTCAACCACCTCTTCCGCGGTTCGCGAACTAACGGCGACACACTCCACGGCACTTTCTTTCTACGGCTCCCTGACCCTACCTGATCAAATCAAAAACATGAGGGCGAATGCATTACTTGTTGAAACGGAGAATCAGTTGACCCAAACAACAGCGAACCCCACTGACCTTCACTATGCGGTTACAGAATCAATCCACTCAGAGTTCGTTTGCATGCCAATGGACGGAGCACACTTCTAAGTCTTTTGTGCTAGACAAAACATGTGCAACATTAGACACAAGTGCATTTCAAATGTTTTGAGTTCATTTATTTCAAAATAATTCATGATACATTTTGTAGAATTCGCCATGATGTCTACCGAGTTCTGTACAGTGTCAACTACATGCCGCTCTATTATCTACAGTATGCTACAACACGCGTTTAGGAATGGGAGGCTCGTCGACGCCACCCGCTAAATCACTGACTATCCACTCCATCCTGTCAACAGAATGATCGAGATAAGAGACTTTCACTACAAAAACAAGATCAAGATGGAAGGCAAAACAAACATCCATCCATCATATTGCATTTGACTCACTCATGAATAATCATAGGGGTCTAAGGTTTGAGAGGATTGTACCTTCCCAAATGCCAAAGGTATGTCGTTATTGTCGAAGTTCTCTCCAAAATCCAAGAGCTCTTTGTCATCATTGGGAGGGTTCTGGGACTCAACCATGAAAGATTGCTTCGGTGATGACCTCAGCGGCAAGACAGGTTCCAAATCTTGATCTTCCACTTGGGTTTTAGGAACTGTCTCTGTGTCATGTTCATTGCCTGGCAACATATTTGAACTATCTTCGACTCGAGGGAAGTCCGCGGAGGTTGGATGATCTTGTGGCGCACCCTTAACGCAATCGATCGAATCACCAAGATCAGGATTACTGTCATTGAGTGGAACAGAGGCTTCTTCATTCTTCGGGCACACAGTAGAAAGAGCCTCGTGGATAGAGGAAGTTGGGGTAGAGGCAAGATTATCCACGGGTCGAGGATAATCTTCAACACCCTGGGCCAACGCCCCAGAACCACAAGGTTGAGAGGAACAACCCTTAGGTTGGACCTCAAATTTGTTGGTCTGTGGAGAGTGATGGAATTGAGATATCAAGACCTGAGAAAGCCTCTCCTTTAGAATACGATTCTCCTCCTGTAGATCTTCTTTCTCTATCCTCTCTTGCTCTCTTCTTCCCTCTCCCTCAGCTTTGCCTCATTGCGTTCAGTCCAGAAGTCTTTTTCCTCCGTTTTCACCACAACAACTGGCGTGGTAATAGGTTTCATGGATACCCTAGACTCCCCCACCGGTCCAGGCAGCGGCTCCTTAGTAGGATTTTCCTTCTCGTTCGTGCCAGACGTAGCAGCATCATCGAACTCCGGGCCCTCGAAGTTAAAACCTGCTAAATCTGCGTACGAGCTTCCCTCACTGACAACTTTGACAACCTTGCCTACATAATTATCAGTCGCGGCCTCAACGTCCCTCTCATTCTTCTCCTTATCAACGGGCTCAGGCACTTCCTCCTCTTCTTCATCGTCCTTTTCCTCTTCTTCTTCATCTACCTCAAGCTCCTTCTCCTTATCCTTCCTCCTCGCTTCTGCATCCGACTACTGAACTGCACCTAAACCTGATGCATGCTCCCCAGTCTAGACTTCGAAGTTTTTGGCACTAACCTCCAGATCTCCACCCCGGACGACATCTGCATTTGTCCCAAATTCATTGATGCGTAGGGTGATTTCGGTCTGGTCAGTTGCATTTTCTAGCTCCACCCTCGATGGATTCCCACCTTCTTTCTGGGATGGAGATGAATTGGAATTCAACTCTGGAGTCCCTAACAGACGTGGACGTATGTAGTTCGTTTGGTAGGGCAAATTGTCGTGGAGAAAGTCATTCATGTCTGCCTTGTTCGCACGCTTCACCATCTCCAATAGCTTGTCCCTCTCTTGCCTGTCTGCTGTGCTGTAGCAGATCATGCCACACATCTGAAGGACCAACAACTACCGTTTAATGAACACATTCAGAAGTATGGAATATGCAAACATATTTGCTAGAATTTATCTTCAAGTCGAGGATAATTGACTGGACATCCACCTATTTATTTTGAGGAAGAAGAACAAGACATCCAATTCCAATAACATCAAGCAATCAACAACATTATCTTCAAATCGAAGATAACCAGAAGGAGCGTGTAATGAATCTAACCTTGGCAGCAAGCAGGAACTTTGATCCAGAATACACGCTGAGGATGTTCTCCCCCTTCATGGCAAAGTTTTGCAGTAGATCAATGTAGAACTCCATTTGAAGTTCACACTTATGGACTCTGAGCTTCGCCTCGATATTAAACCAAATCCCCCATGTAGAACGTGCACTCTAAAGTGCCGTACTCTTTCTTAACTGATTTCTACTCTTGCGACACTCTGTCATTTTGTTTTCTAATCAGGAAGAGGAGTGACACTGGAGTCGCCACCGCCCGGTTGGAGCTGTTCATAAGCTCGACCTTACACGGAAGGTATGTCGTCACCTTTTGGGCATACGGCTTCATATGCTTTGAGGCAAATGTTGTGGCCTTGTTTAACTCAAATGAATCCCCTGTGATCAACAACCAAACCTTCGGAGCGGATAAAGAGGGCTTCATGTGATTTGCAAGGAATTTCAGTAGAGGCTGGAGAGCGGCTGGCTGTCCAGATTCGGCAATTGGCCTTGGCAGTTGCCGAAAATCAATTATTTCGAGCGGAAGCCCCCTTTCCTGGTACGGCCATATGTGGCTCGTAACAAACGCCTGGGGAGCGCAAGTGTGCCCCCGAATGTGGACTTCCCCATCTGGCTTCTCCACATTTGTCTTCATCTTCAAGAACCTCTTGAGCAATGGATAGGCCGTGGAAAAAGGCTTGTCTTTGAAATCGACGGCTGTTTTCTTCTTGCCCTCATTTGTCAAACGCTTTGCAAAGAAGTTGTTGGGCAAGCCGTCCAAAAAGAAATCCCACGTTGCAGACGTAAAGAGATGCTTTAGTTTCCATCCCCTCCAGACCTCATCGTCCACATCCCCTTCAGTGTCCTTGAACTTCAACAATGAGTTGATAGCCAAGAACTCTTCGATGATGACATTTTTGCACTTTCGACGCTTGGATCTCTACTTCGCGTAGCAGCTCTCAACTTCAACTCACCCTTTGAGGGACTTGTTCCCGACGCATGGCCATTAAGGTATGCCCTATAGTTCGTCATTTGCATCCAAGCACGAATATTGTCGTCGCAAGTGGCATCAAACAAGTTGTTCCCCATTTTGCCGGACATTTGAAGCCACTTATTATGCACCGTTTCAGATAAATTGCAGGACGGCAAATCCAGCATCTCATCCAACTTCAATTTCTACGAGAAAAAAAAATTTCATAGAAAAGTAAGCACTTCAATTTCAACATCCAGTTAAACTTTCATATATCAAAATCCATGTGAGGTGGACTAAGGCACTACGCATTTGGACTTGTATGGTGGAAGACATTCAAAGACATTTTCATATACAATTTATGACTACTCTAAACATGATGAATACGATGATCATCTATCTTTTAGTTAAAGGGAAATATTCATATTGTATCTGTGGGCCTACCAAAAATTTGTTTTCCTATGAAATTAACTAAAAATGACTAGTCGGGCACACACCACAAAAACATCTGTCGGATCCGACGGATATATTTGTAGTATTTGCTTGACCCCCCATTTTAGGTAACTGCCACAACAAATCTTAAAAATTCTAAGTTTCAAAGCACGATCATAGGGCTTCACAATTTCATGATTCACAAATGTCCTAGAAATACATGCAACAGAAGAAGCATAATTTTCATTAAAAATCCCACATGGTCAAACTGAAACAATCGTATGAATCCAAATGAACTATCCACTCACCATGTCCGTGAAGCCTCCCCACTCCTTGTACCAAAAATGCCAAAACGCTAGCCAGTGGTCTAAGTGATGAAGGCCTTCTTCATTTGATAGCCACCACGACCGTATAGCAAGATAATGGGTCTCTGCTTGGTCCATATTCTTTGAATCCTTGTATTGTTTACACAATGAAATATGTTGTTTATGGAACCCTTCCTTGATAAATTTTTGTGTGTGCTTATGAAGAAAAGTACTCCAATGGAATAAACATGTTCTTTCACGATTCTCCATTTCTTCATTGGCTGAACCGCTGCTGTAGACAATACGCACAACATTCTAATTGGCCATAGCGCTATCTGCCATGAATCCTTTATAGTTAAGACTAGCCACTCCGTGACGTTCCATGACCGCGTTCAAGCTCCTCAAGAACTGTACTTGTACCTCAGTATCTTTGGATTGCATGTCGCACATGGCAATGGTCATGACCTTTTTGTATTCCGTATCATATACATGTGGCACGCCATCGTGCTCCAGTCCTTCACGCGCTTCATGTGGTCAAATATCACCCACGCATTCTGCAGATCACCCTTGGCCTGCATATGCCTTACGAGGTCCACTCCACTTCCAGATCCTTAAGTAAGCATCTTGAAAATGTAGACCTTCTCTTTGCCTTGTCCTGGGAAGACGCTGTCATGTATGAACTCAAACTTCGACTCTTTCTTCATGGTCATAATGTTGTCAATCATTCCTCCTCGATTGTTTGAGCGGAAAGAGGAGATGACGTTCCGTATATTTGGATTGCTAAGATACTGGAAGCGATCCATGACCTCCTCCATTTCCTCCCCCTTCAGCATCTCTTTCTCTCCCTCTCCATTGTGAAATAGATAGTTTGTTAAAAACTCCTTACTAGCAGAAAGAGCAATTGCTGACTTCGTGGCCGAGGGTGTTTTTGCCACTTGCTCAGCAATGAGTCCATAAATTTCCTGTGTAGAATCTTTATACATACCTTTTGATACAGGGTGAGCATGCACTTCAAAATGAATAGCATCCCTACTCGTTTTTGGGTTATCTGAATATGAATAGTATATCCTAGCATTGCATGTGCTAAGACATAGCGGTGGTTCTTGCAAACCTTACAAACTAGAGTACAATCCTTAGGAGGACCATCTCCAACTGCAAAAGGAAAGAATCTATAGCCACTCCACTCTGTTTTGTTCTTTTTGGAAGCTCTCTTTACGTAATCACAGTTTGGATTCTCGCAAGCAAGATGGCCAGCACAATACGACTTACGGAACTTGAGTTTGTCCGAGTTGTGGATGTTTGTAGTCATCAGCTTGCACCATGGGTGTCCATCGTAACGCTTATCCATTCCCTTCAAATTTCAGGCTGCCGATGAAGATGAAGCACAGCGGCATGGAGGCAGTTCAAAGATGACATCCCCATCAAATACAGCCGGAAGAAACGGAACACGATGGTGCGTAACAGTACTCCAATCCACTGTGGACAACTTGTTTCGAGATCGATGCTTACTACCTAGCCTACTCAAACACTCAATTATGCTCAAGGTGTCTGATGGAAATGGATGCAAGGAAGGAAGTGAGAATGAGGACTGTATCTGACTATATGGTAGGGTTCTAGTTACTGAGTCCAAGGGAGACTTTGGACATGGTGTACTTTCAATAGAACCTGTTTGTTTCAAAACAGTCAAGTTAGGAGACTCCCCTTCCGCTTCACTAGACCATTCAATGATTGGATCTAGTTTTTTTGCCTTCACTCTGTGAAGGAGTGAAGGCTTTGGAAGGACGGAAATAAGTTCAGTAGTTGGACTTCCTCTAACAACGTGTACCATGTCTGGCATATCAACTGTTCAATTATCTGATTGCCGGCTCAAAATCTCAGTCAACGCACGTAGCATGGAAAGCGGAAGACCGTATGCTCTATAGTTTCCAAGAATAAGAATCCAACCTTCCATACCATCCTCAGTAGACCTAACAATAGGGATAGACTGTTGCAATTCACCTGTTCCCGGCATCTTTTGTTCCTCAATATATATAGAAGACTCTACAAATCTAAAACGTACATAAAGAAGATGACTATGAACTCTAGAATTTCTATCCTCATCTAGTGGAAAAACAAGAGAAACCTCATAACTGTCAACTTGAATGCTTGCCATCTATATAAATCTTGTAGCGAGCATTGTAAGGTGGCTACTAAAGCATATGTGGGGAATCAGGTACAACACTTCCTCTTATATAGTACCTTGTTTGCTTCACTTTTTCATTTCTTTTTTTTGATTATTCATTGTGAAGCCTTTTTTCTTTGTTGTACCCCCTTTATTCAATCAATTAATGCAATTACTCATCAGATATGATTCATATAAAATAAGATAAAATTCGTAAACCATAATTTTCCGATCCATTGTCAGGCCACCAAGGTTGTTTAATTGTAGGAATTATTCGTGGTTGAATAGTAAATGCTTATGATACGGGCCACCTCTTCAAGCACCTGACAACCCATTCCTGACAACTGTTTCTATTACAAGCGGAACAATTGCAAGTAGCCGCCATTGTCAGAAATCAATATTATATGCCAACATGTCATTCTTGCGCCGCAATAGGTACATAAGTAAATTCCATTAGTATATGAGGTTGGTGTTTATATCCAAGTGTGATAGCATTTATTTCAGTCGCCAATGGCATATCGTTTGAATTAGAATACCACCTGTAAGACCTTCTAGTAGTAGTGCTGTCAGTGTCCGTTTACACGTGTTTCATTATTGCATACGGCGGCGTTTAGGGTTTGGCAGCCTTAAAGGTACTCCTCTCAACAATATAAGATGGAGGCTCACTTTTAGCAAACCCGCCATTCCAATGTTTTGAGTTTGCTTCACCTTCTGTACGTAGTTGAGAGCATCCAGTTCTATGTAGTGACTTCCTTCGGATGCTTGTAGAGAGATCAGGAGTTGTCGAGAGCTTGAAGTGCAGAAAGAGAGGAAAGAGGCGTAGTTCTATTTATTTTTCATCTTCGAAGGAACTAAGGAGATCTAGAATGACGAGAGGGAAGAGAACTGTTTCGAAAATAGATGAGAGCACACCTGACAATCCATGCCATGTCTTGCGTTTTGCGAACGCAAGTACTGTGGAGGAGGAGGATGCGGGAATTACGAACCTCGACGTAGTTGAAGACATGTCGGAGGGTGCGTTTGATGTGCAACATGAAGAAAAAGAAGAAGACATTGCAAATGTAAGAATCATTGGGCAGTATTCATGTTATTTCAGTTATACTCCTTTCTTTGCCGTTCATCAAAGTTCAATGCAATATTGCGCTTTTCATTAGAGAATATTTAATCTCTACATTCTAGCTATCATTTCGAGAATACCATTATGTAGATAGCAATATTAGGTGTGTCATTTGACTTTAAACCAGAAGACAGTAATTCCTAAGAGTTTCGTTCATCAATACAATGCAGTTCAGTTTGATGCTACTTTTGAAGTTGCAAATGACAATGACATAGAGTAGAACTTAAATCCACTCAACATTTTGGTGTAGTAAAATTTGTAGAGGAATGGTGCATTTTCAAACGCGCAATAATGAAACCAAGTAGTCTATTCACAGAATGAGGTTCTTTTGATTGAGTCAAACTCAACAGGTTTCTTGTCATGGGTACATTGTATTCAACCTCCTTAAGCTTGTAGGCTTCGATAAGAACTTCATGATAGACTGTTTTCAAATTGGAAAATATTTTGGACAGTTGTTTCATAATTTCGTTTTAAAGTCTATTTTATATAAATACTAAAAAATAAGACTTCGTCACTGCATGCAAATCATATTATCCAAATTACATTTAACCAAATTCGTCTTCCATTTGGAACTGAAATTCTTGACATGCCTCTTGAAGTTTTACCTTAGTCCATCCATAGATCCTAAAGACCACAATAGGATGCCCTATTACAAGCAGTACATCATTTTAAAACACTTTGCGCACTATGTTGCACATAGAAATAAAGGGTGAACAATTGACATGCTAGTTCCCAACCTCCTTGGCCAAGCCACATGCTAGTTTCTTGCCATGTAGAGTGAGGCAACATTCTGTTTAAGTTCAAGCACTATGCATGCTGTGATTTTGTACTACCCTTCAAAAATGTTTGATTGAAATTTGTAATAAAGGTCGTACACTAATGTAGCTTTAATTTTGAAGAGAATTCCTCATTTTTAAATCAAAATTCAGAAGATGCTTTACTCGGTGCATACCTGATTATGGCATTTGTAATATTCCTAAAAATAACATGTTCACAGTTTGTTCCACTAATCTAAGCAAAAGAATACTTCAAGGCAGAATGAGCGAATCCTAAGGGAGAAGAAAGAGACGCCATGCAGAACGAATCAATGCAGACCTTGATTCCTTACTACTTCTCAAACCTATTAATTCTGCAGAAGTCAGAACATTTTGTAGCTTGAAATCTAAACACGCTTTTTCATTTAGAATTTGTAAGTGACGACATGCTATACTTGGCCATGAAGTTTGTAATTCCTAAACTATTGGAACACAGCGGACTCAAGGAGTGTAGGGAAACTAAAATCTAAAAATGTGGAAAGCGCAAAATTTGAAAAAATTCTATGTAAATTCATATCCCACGCCCGGAATGGAAAACGGCAAGCCTTGGTCAGTTCCATGTCCTTGGGCTGTGGCAGCTCGCCTGCCACTACTTCCCTGATATCTTGAATCTCGGAGTGGAATTTGAGGATAGTATCCGGAATTCCATATTCATCGAACCTGTTTGGTTTCTCCGACCTACCACAACAGGATAAATCACCAGCCACCAAGCCTTCGTCTAGTTGCGCAACAACCTCACAATTTGCAATCCTCTCAGTTCGCTGGTGTGCAGGTTCCGGAGTAGAGGAAGATGACAAGAAATTTGCGGAGTCGCAAAACGCAAGATGAAAATGCAGAAGAACATCACGGCAGAAGGGAGATGACTTGCCGCCCACCCCAAAAAGTAAAGAAACTTCACCATCTTCAAATTGGGTTTCAATCTAGAATCTGTAGCCGGGTCGATTTTGAATGTCAAATCTTCAGTCGGGTTTCGGGTGAAGTACTGAATTGTGAGTCCGTTTTGAATCTTGATTCAGACTGAATCACTCTGCGGATTGGTGTGCCCTTGTTGAATTTAATAAATTGTTTGAGTTTGTACTGGTTGTCTGAGTCCGTTTCGTAGATCTAATTGGGCTGAATCACTATGCAGATTGAATCAGTCGAGCTGAATCATTGTGCAGATTGAATCAGTCGAGTTGAATCACTCTGCAGATTGAATCAGTCGAGCTGAATCACTCTGCAGGTCGTTGTTGAATCACTTGGGCAGAATAACTCGGGCTGATTCTTTGGACTGAATGACTTTGTGTGTCGCTGCTGAATGTTACCATTGATGGAGTTTGAACTGGTTCTCCAAGTCTGTGAGGCCGTGCACAAACTCCTCCGTGGCTGAAAGGCCTTGCACGAATTTTTTTACAAACTCATGTTTTCGTAAAGGTCCGACTCGATCCGTTTGAGTTACCGTCGGATGCAACAGGCATTCGGCTAGAGCTTCCTCAACCCCCCAAAATTAGATGGTTTGCGCTTAGTTCCGCAGTAATTCCAGTTCAAACGATCGCTGGCCTCAGGTGAATCTCAAAACAGGACAGGGGAACCTCAATATCAAGAGATCCGTTCATGTTTCCTGATATTTGCTGAACTTCATTGCGTGTACGCTGACTTGGAGACGTTTCTTTTGAAAATTTCGTAGATTCCTGTGCTGAATTTTTGGTGAGCCTTAGATTCAACAGGCAACAATGTACGTCTCTCTTCTAATGTTGTTTGATTGTGAGTCTTCGATGCTGAGACTTTCAAGGATTTATTAACTACGTAATAGAATCCGGCTAGTGCAAGTGAGGCTGCAGCTGAGGAATCATTTTGTGCCTTGATGAATTTCCATGGGGTTCAAGTAGGTGCCAGTTCTGAACTGTTGGATCCGACGGTCTTTGGCGAGGACTCTAGTTGACCCCCCAAAAATTTGTCGCAGTAGTGTTAGCTGAGGAATTGAAGTGGTCAAATATTGTGCTCCAGWACCTGCTCGACGATTTTGTTTTCAGTGAAGGGCGTCTAGACTGCTCGAATCAATGCTCAATGAACTTCTTAATTTTCGAAGTGGTCGATGAAGTGCTCGTTGACTTGCTCGCCGATTTTGCCAAGTTTAGGTGCCACGATGAATTTGCGTGGGGTCCAGATAGCTGCAAACCAAACCTTGTCGGATTCGACGGTACTTCGAGACGACTGCAGTCGCCCCCCAAAAAATCTGTGTTTTCAGTAGACTTGGTCGATTTAGATTGAATTCGTCGATTTTGTTTGAACTCCCAGACTTGGTTGAGTGCACTTGAATTCCCGGATTTCGGTTCAACTGGTCAGCTTCGCTTGAACTGGTTGAGTTCGTTTGGTTGAGTTCGTTTGAAATGGTCGATTTCGGTTGAACCTGTCGATTTCTCTTGAAGTGGTAGGAGTTGGTTGAACTGGTCAGAGTTGGTTGATTTAGTCGATTTCGGGACTTGGCAAAATTAAACGTTCGTGAAGTTCAAGAAAAATCGACCACTTCATGAGAAATCATTCAATTCTTGAAAAGCTGATTTTGCTTGAACAGTTTGATTTCGAAACTTCATTCTGCTTGAACTGCTTGAGTTCACTTGAACTGCTCGATTTTGGAAGTGGTCAAACTCGAATTTGATTTTGCATAAACTAGTCGATTCCGGAACTTGATCAACTAGTCAATTTCTCTTGAACTTTTTGATTACTATTGAAGTGGTCAATTTCGCTTGAACTGGTCGATTCCATGACTTGGCCAAAGCACGGCCAAAGTTTGGCCGAAGCATGACGATCGAGATTCTAAAAACCAGAGGATACAGAATGTGAATCGATAACACCAGAATCCGGGGTCAAGCTGATCAGCTCTCGACATCTGTCGGATCTGACGGTTCGTGGTTGGATCCCAGCTTGACCTACATAATGTGGTTACCATAGATTTTCTATTTTTTAATTTTTATAAATTCTTGGTAGTTATTTTTTTCTCTATCACAAAATCAGATGTCAAGCTATTGCCACGTGCTTTCCGTCTTGGAATTTTGCAAACTTCAAATGGTATTGTGATTCAATTATTTTTTGATAGTTTGCTCATTGGTTTCATATTCTTTGAAAACTAAAATGAAGTGATAGCATGAATTAGCAGAAGAGCATAATTGCTTAAAATATGGAGTTTGTGAAGTTTTTTAAAGAGGATCTAGAACTCTATATTACCCTCTCAATGTTGCTTTTTACATAGGTTCAATATATTCTTTATGGAGCACAGTTCAAGGAATATTGGCATTTAGCATGTAGCATTTTGAGATTTATAAAAATTTGTTTTATGACAATTTAGTGAATGGATGGACTTTGGTCCTAACTCTAATATACTATTATACTATGGGGTCACTTGTACAAAAACATAAAGCATCGCAAAATATTTTCTTAAGATGGTTCGGGCCAATGGGGGGAAGAAGGACATAATTAACCCATAAATAGGAACTTGATGTTTAGGAGTGTCTTCTACTTCTTTGCGTGACTTTACACAGTTGCATTTGAATGCTGATATTTCGTAGTGCCCCCTAACAGAAGTTAAAATCTTCAATATTGGTTTAGAACTTTATATATGACTAATGTACATTTTTGATAATTATTTATTGAAATGTGTAATACATTTTGATTTGAACATGTATCCTTGAAAATGTGCTTTATACCTTTGAAAATCATGGATGAAAACTAAGCACAAATATCTAAAGTTCTAATGTCTATTTTTTTGTTTGAACTACAGAGAAGAGATGCAGGGCAGACGTCTTCATCCATTGTATCGACTCCCGTTGTCTCATTGGCTTTGGTAGCAGGCCCTTCACAACCACTTTCTCCAGTGAATGAAAACATGGAGGTCTCAAGTGATTCTAAGGAAGACATAGCTACAAATGAAGACTTGGTAAGTTTTGATGATATAATGGATGCCGCTGAACGTGTAGCAGATGCTCTAGAGCATTCTTCTGTTAGTAGAGCCAGTGACCCAGAAGCACGCAATCGTCGTGTTTGTAGAGTCCTACAGGGCCGTGGACGCAGGCAACCAGTGTTTTCTCCAAAAAGCTCTAAGACTGCGTATAGCTCCAATAAGCAGGTTTCAATTTCAACTGATTTTCCACAGATACAGAACATCTGTGATTGTGCTTCTAGTGGCATTCAAGGTAGGCAAGAGCTGGTATTCATTCATTTGAGCTCTGACAGTGAGGAGGATGTAGACATCGATTGATTCTATTTCAATGAAATGGCTTTTTTGAGAACATTATTTCAAGCTCTKCATGCCTCATAATTATATACTTCAGTCCTTTTTTATACATCATATGTGAGAATTTACGTTTATGTCATGAAGTTTTAGAGATGAAACAAAGTTCCAATTGCAATTATGCGATTTCTTATTCGTTGTATTAACTTTATTTCTTTATTTAATTGATTAAAGATAACATGGATCATCTTTTTTTTTCAATGTAGATGGATGTGTCTCCAATAAATTTATCACAGAAGGAGAGAATTCCAGAAACTCCAAACACGGATGAGATGGCTCAACCAGAGATTGGAGTGGATGAAGAAGGAGAACTACAATTTGTGGAGGATGACATATTGGAGGACAAAGAGAAACATTTGTTGAAGGATGAACTTTGCGAACTCCACAAAGTAGATTCTGTGGCTAATATTGCGGCATTGAGAATGAAGCCGGATCATCTCTTTCGACTCTAGATTCTTCTATGCCAAATGGTGGCAATGCCTATGGTGTGGCCAACGCTCTCATCTGATTTAGATTTGCTTGAGCATGAATTCACAAATGGATATCGAGATGGTGCAGCAGTATTCTACGTTACAAGTACAAATGAGGCAGAAGAGAGCTCACACTTTACTGAGGACAAGATTAAGCGATGGGGTCCATTGTGGAAGGAGAAAAATGACACCTTCAATGCTTACATCGATTCACTACTCAAGCTCAAGTTCTTAAAGAACCTGAAATTCTATGTGTGCAATGGAAACCACCGGTTCTTGTCATGGACAAAGCACATCAACAGGCGTCATTCTATGGAGCGAGATTGGCATTGTACAGTGGACTCTATTCTTTTGGACACGAAGGGGAAGACGGAATTGGTCATGCATGTTATGCATGATATTAATAAGTAAGTACCAATCATACTCATGCTCTATGATTTCAGGTTTCACTTTTTTTAAACAAGCATCTCAATATGTTCCTTGGATATGCATACAAAAATAACAACTTTTATTTGAATGAATTGCAGAACAAACGAGGACTCTCACGTAAAGACAAATTTGGTACATACATTGTACAGGGTTCAGAAGTACGGCCTTCTCCCAATAGAACGATTCAATGACATGTTGAGACCATCTGAGTTCAAAAGGTATGGAGCACAAAAAACAAGGAGGACTTGGTATTCTATGCCGCTCGAGGTCTTCACGTCATTTGTCTTTCGGGTGAGACTTTCTTAATATTAAGATCATTGCATTGTACTCTATTAGTCTATGCTTAAGATAATTCAAAATGGATTCTCATTGAGTTATTGATGAGATTGTGCAGCAAGAGATAGCCCAAGTTGCGAATGCAACATTGCGGAAGTATCATGCGAGTACTCCGAAGCAAGAGAAGACACCAGAAGCTGTTGCTCATGCCATGAAAGCCGGTGCAAAAGAGAAGACTGGAAAGCTGAACGTGAAGATGATGAAGTTGGTGGCAGTGGCCAATCCGGCTCATACACCAGACTTTCTAAAAGAAATATGTTTCATGAACATCAGTTGCTTTCAAATCAGTATCGTATGTAACATCTGACGTTCTAATTTAATTGTAAATGGTCTGTCAAACAGATTGAGAAGCATTGGAGCTCAAATGAAGTTCCGGAGATGACACTAGAGAAACTACAGATGGTAGCAACTTGCAATACAACAGCACTTCACCAAATCAAGTTCTTGAAGTGGTGGAACTCTTCAACGATGTCACAAGATGCACGGTGGTTTCCAGCTAGGCCTGTTTCTGAGACATTGTTGGGACCTTTCCTTAACAGATGTGTTTGGTACGCTGGGGTACGTGTTCATTTCTTTATGATTCTCTAAATCCCTAAACTGTAGAATATGTTGTCTATGGAATTTGCATTCATCTCATTTTTGTAATTCATTATGTAATTCTGCAAATTTGAAATGCTAATCACTTAATATATGGGGATAGATTGAAGATGCCACAGTGAATTTCTTTGAAAGAACGTTGAGGGAGGACAACATTAATATCAACATGAATGTTCCACAACAACCGGAGACGTTAGTGGAATATGTGGAAGGACGGAGGAGGAAGCTGTGGGATCAAGGGTTTTTGTCCGTCTTGAGAGGAGCTAATTATTTCAAATAAGTGACACATTTGCAACTTTTGAGGGTTCTAAAGAGGCAGTTGGAAGGGTTCTTTTCCGGTGAGTGTCAATTTCTATCTATTAATGTCAATCATCATATGACCATGAACCTTGAGATGTTCAGTTCTTTATTCTTTCTTGAAACTTCTAATGTAATATCAAAAAAAAATATCCATGACGAGGACAGAAGTAGGGGGTCCTAGAGTTACGTTGGAAACATATGTCGGATCCGACGGATGTTGTAGAGGTGTCTCCAGGACCCCCCACTTTTGGAACTTGAAGTGCAGGTCATTCAAATTAAACTTATTGAAATACAAAATCTGTATGTTTGGATTTTGGATTTTGGTTAAAATTGCATGACATTGCAAAATGCTTTGTATCCGTTTACAACGGCCCATCTCAGTCTTGGAGGGTGGTACATTAATTGCCCAGTCGCGTACACTCATCCGTCTGAGGTAGAACTTCGTAAGTCTTTGGAGGGCATTGGTACAATTGACTTAGAGGTGGACAAGTTTGCGGGACTTAGCAATGCTCAAAGGAACAAGGCCATTTTGAGGAAGGACCATAACGACCGGAAGAAGGAGGCTCGGCTTAAAGTTCTTTTGGAAAACAAGGAAAAGAAGGAGGCTGAGCGCTTGGTTAAACTTGCAGAGAAGGAAAAGGAGAGGGTGAAAGAGAAAGAAGAGAAGGCAAAGGCAAAAAGGAAGAAGAAGGACGATGGTGGGGGTGTTGTACCAACATCATCAATAGTGGACCAGAGTTCTCAGATGGTAGGGGTTGTTCATTCCGGCATGAAAAGTAAGGCGGTACTGGCGGAGTATTCCGAAGACGTCGTCACACAAGGGACACAGGTCATAGCACTTGGTGATGATGAAGAGGTGAATTTTGAGGAGTTGATCCTCAATGTCTCCATTATAGACATCATCGACAATGAGAGAAGCAATGGCCCAAATTGCTACTCGGAGGTGTTGGATTTCCTCAAGAAGGTGACGTATCTAATTTTCAACTTAGAATTGAAGTGTTTAAGTAAAATATTTTACCGTTGTTTTAGCAAGTATTCATTAGTTGGAGAATTTGTTTTTACAGATGGTGGTAGGGAAGGCCAGGGTATACGACGGTGTGGTGAATCGTTGTCCTGGATTTGACCAGATGCTCTTTGATTGCCAAGAAAATCTACCAGTGCCGGGTTTAGATTATCCGTTCACTCATGTGCCTAATTGGAACAAAGACCCCGAATACGAGATGATCAGCACATCCGCATTTTTTGCGGAGAAACGTTTGCAGGACTATGGCTGCATGGTTGTATTTCACTCGTGGATTGTCGCTGCGAAAGGTGTCATTGCTGGGATATGAAAATACTATCTGACAATGGTGGTCAAGAAAGAGTGGATGGGCATGAACCGTATCCATTTGACTTTGGCATTAGATCCATCGAACACGGTATGACTTTATATTGTCTTCTAAGTTGTGTTGAAGTTGGCTTTATCACGCTCTAGTTGACATTGGTTTTGACTTCAATTTTGTTTATACCATTGCAAACTTTGAAATTTGGTATCACGCTATTGGTGAAAGACCTCGGAGCAAAAGGGAAATCAAATTTTTCCTTTGCCCGATTGTAGACAATGTTGAAGGCAAAAGTGGTCCTTCGCCATGACAACATATTGATCAACTACATTATGGAGGATACTATGTTGATGAACGAGCTCGTTAATATGCCGTGGCGCCGGCCTCAAGAAAAAGACGCGAGATTGATCTAGTTTATTATAGAAGGCACAACAGAAGAAGGAGATGTGGTCTTTGATTGCACAACTTCTACGAGTGATTTTTGAGTTCAATAGTTTTGAATTGAATTTCTAATTTCTTTCAAATAATCTTTCAAATCATTTATAATTTATTGTTTGTTGCAGGTGCATCTATTAAGGTTTGTCGGGCAACGGGCCAATACAGTGTTGCATTAAAGAAAGATAAGCGCATTTACGATGCCATCCTCATGCCGATGAAGAAGATGAATCCTCCCATGGAGATAGCTAAGGTCATTGAACAAGCAGGACCGGTTCAAGTCTCCCAAGATTTAGAAACCATGGCAATTGTATCTCGGGCATTTGTTCGACGGGATAGACCTAGTAAGTAAGTTTCTTTGTTATTTCATTTTTGGTGTGCACGATCGTTCTAATGTTTTGCAAATGTCACATTCAATGATTTGTTCGTGCAGCCACAAAGGATTGATGTCAGTAGATGCAGTGAAGCATAAACGAAGGCTTATCTTGAGTCCAGAGAAATCGTTCGAGCTTCTAGTATATGCCGAACAGATGGCATCGGCGCTTACGGAGTTTGGAGGTTCAAAAACCAAACATTGTAAACCCACCTATGCTTTGAATGTACTAGAGTTCATAGATGGATCTACGTTCGAGGGTAGAGAGACTTTGGACTCTTCTACTAGCGAGGATTCAGTGACGGAGTCCACAGCCACTTAGATTTATGAGATTGACATATCTCATGAGTCAAACTGTAATGTATTTGTTTTCATTATGATTGGATTTGTGAGTTTTATGGCTAGATCTGAGTTGTATTCAAATTCTCTCAATACTCTTACATTCTTAGATTTGTAATTCTAGCTTGATCATTCATGGAACCCTAAACCTTCCCAAAATAAGTGTAAAATTTAAAAACAAAGTTAGCAGCATATGAAACACCCCAACGGAACAAAATGAAAGTCATATGAAAGTAAAAGAATGACAGGAATGAAAGAGCCTCTTTTGAAAAGAATTAGGTGCAAAAATGAAAAAAAACAAAAAAAAACAAATGATTTCTAATGACCCTAAAACAGCTGTGAAAATGAATGACCCTAACACCCTAAACCAAAGAGTCTTTACAAAAGACCCTAAGGCCAAAAAAAAATAGGCTGTGAAAAAAAATAATTCATTCACATCATCCAAAGACCCTAAGGCCAAAAAAATAGGTTGTGAAAAAGAATAATTCATTCACATCATCCAAAGTGTCGCAACCTAAATTTTCGATTTTTTTATGTTAATTAGGATTGGGAACAGAAACCATCCAATTGGAATCTGGATTCAACTAAGGAACGGCAGAAAAATAGAATTTAGTTACAATATGGAAGTAGTGGAGCATCTGGCAGAATCCGGTCTAAAGTACCTAGGACCGGAATCCTGTCCAACTCGGATGAGGGTTGGACCGGATAAGAGGACCGGAACGGATTGGATCCGCAGGCTATATTAAGCTTGGAACTGCCAGACTTCCTCCTTTTTCTCTTACTATTTGGGTGTCCGCGACGTGTTCCGCTCTCCATCAGCAAGTGTTTTTGCGTATTGGCGGTGAGTAAGTGGATCACTGCGAGATTGTGAGGTTGTTTGCAAGTGCCGGTTGAGATCGGAGAGAGGTGTAAGGAACGGAACGTGCGGCTAGGTTAGAAGCGGATATTGGTGAGGTTAATTTTTAGTGTCCATGCCTCCGCTACGACGACTTAGATCGAGCAGCACTACTCCAACCGATCCCAAAGTAAAGCTCCGGAAGGTGGTTTCGGTTATTCCTATGGACGAACCGGAAAAGACCGAGCTGGTGGAGGACCTTGAAATCATGGGGTGTTTGGGTTTGATCAACAAACCATGGGGTTTCCGGTAGGAATGGATGGTACAAGAACTCCTCGGACGGACGGCGAATCAATTTGATAATACCATCCGCAAATCGCCAAATCAGTGGACAGAAGAAATGTGGAGAAAGGTGTACAAATTCAAGGAAGGCGGACACGGAATGGCGAACCGGAGTGACAAATACATCAAAGGGAAGTTCCGGGGAGCTATCAACCCGAAAGGTGGGTATGCGGTGGAGGACTGTCTGAATGCCCAGGAGCGCCATCTGCTAGAATTTCTGATTCCAGTCCTGCATCCGAAAAAGACGACGCGGATTACGATCCCGCTAGGGAACCTGATCTTCGAATCTCTGAGCGGGGCATGGAAAGTGGACTGGGGTCGGATAATTTCCGATCTAGTGGCCCAGTTGGTCAGCCGATTTGGAAAAAGTAGGGCCACACTGGTGAGTTTCTACATCTTCCATTTGTACAAGGAAAAGGAGCTCTTGTCAGAAACGGAAGAAAAGATTTATAGGACACAGGAGTCGCTCCTAAAGTATGGAGAATTGGACGATGACGCAAATGAAGATAAACTTTCCGATACCGGTTCTGATCCAGATGAAGACAAGGACGAGGAGGAACTTGGACGGAAGGGCAAGCGGCAAAAAAATACATTGCCAACCGGGAGAGGGACTCCCCTGAAATGGGAACCTCCTGTCCAAGAAGAGAATGTGCGATCACCGCAGCAGCCCACAACAGGACCGGATCTACGCCTGACTGTCTCAAAGGATTTGAAAGTAGGGACTCCATTCGAGGGCCTCATTAGCCTCCTGGCCGGAATTCGAACGGATTGGGAGGATAAGCGGAGTATCCTTGCCACCATTGGCACATTGGTGGGGGCGAAACC
The DNA here is from genome assembly GCA_006891605.1 of Pleurozium schreberi. Classification (NCBI taxonomy): domain Eukaryota; kingdom Viridiplantae; phylum Streptophyta; class Bryopsida; order Hypnales; family Hylocomiaceae; genus Pleurozium; species Pleurozium schreberi. The sequence continues at coordinate 44,471 of VACF01000737.1, read as the reverse complement.
AGATAATAAGTTGCCGGAGAAAGTCGCGGAATGCATCGCGGATCCGGCAGAGAAAATGGAGCAAGAGAAGGAGATCCGGCGATTGACAGAGGAAGTCAACCGGTTGAGAGCAGAAATCCTCGTACTTCAAGAAGATGCCATGGCCAGGAAGGAAGCGTCTGAAGGAATCCGGGCAGTCGAGGAACGGATCACCGCATTCATGGGCATCAAAGGAGATATTCTGGCCCGAGTAAAACTATACAAGGATYTGGAGTTGCAGAAGCCTTCCGGTTCCCGAATGGTGAGAATCCTCCTGGATTACTTGGAAATCATTGAAGGAACGGTGTAGGATTCCAAGGAGTTGGTTAAACGGATTGAAGAATGCAGCAAGAAGATGGTCAGAATAGGCTGCTCGACTGGAATTCATCTCTCGAACATGTCCGTTCCGAGTGATTTCCAGATACCGATGGACTTGGACCGGACGTTCACAACTCCGGAGTCCAAGAAACAGCCGAGGGTGAGAAGTCTAGCTGTGGAGACGGATCATATTGACTTGGGTTTGCCACCGGCTCTTCAAAGACCGGATCCGGACGCTGGCAGTTCTTGGATCCGGAACTTAGCTGACACGTTTGTGGTGATGGATACGGAAGTAGAAGAGCCTACCATTGGCTCTAGAGTTAGGGATGTTTCAGATTAGGTTTTCTTTTCATGTTAGGTAGTTAAGAACGGAACCGGATTCGTCCAGGTAGTTAGGATTTCAAGCTGATAGTTAGGTGGATTTTCCGGGCCTCGCCGCCCCTTTTGTGTTTTTGTGTGTTATTTAATTCAGCCCTGCGAGGTGGGCTGGGAGTCTTTTTCTTGCAAACTCGCGTGTACTTTCTTTTTCCTCTCTCTTTTGTATGTCTTCCCATGCTTGGCAGGAATGTATGAGGAGGAGTTAGGGAAGCGCATTCCGGTTGGCAAGAGGAATTCTCCTCTTGGTGATTGTATCTTCAAATTCTATGTGCATCTAAGTGGGTAAGTAAAGCGCTGGGAGTGGATTTTGGACTCCTCAGCACTCTGTAGTCTTCAATTCCAGGTGAGAAAACCGTTGGCTAGGCTAGGCGGATAGGGAGGGATTCCTTAGTCGTTCTAGAACTCCTGGATAGGAAATCCGGTTGAGTATCCAAACCTCCTGAGGGGTCTCATCATCCAAAGATAGGTAAACGGAGGAAGGTTGTGAGGGTGATGGAACGGATTGGTTCACTTGCAGCCACCATAACTTTGCACGGATTGGAGAGAAAGCCAGAGTCGTTGTAGTATGAGTGGATCATACAGGGGTTTTCTGAGTGACCTGTGGTTCGGATTAATTTCTGGACTATTGTGAGGGACCAAACCAGATCTTGTTTAGAGTAGAAAGTTAGGAGGTTTGACAGTGGGTCTTCAGCCACTATAATTCACAGAAGGAGTGGCGAGCCTACCACTCTCAAAACAAGATGGTGGTCCCTCTGATAGTTAAATAGAGGTAAAGTCAAACCGGATTGGTTCAGAGTGTATCCAGGACCGGAAGTTGTAGGGCCTTGGAGTTTTGGTTGTTTTGTGACATAGAAAATTGTTGGGATCGGGTGAGGATAGAATCCGGTCCTGGGTTTTCTGTGTGTTTTTGGTATTGTGAGATTCCGGTTGAGGACCGGAAAAGGGAGAAAGTGTGCTTAAGTGTATAAAAGAGCTAACTACTTCACAGAATCTCTTGGGTTTGATCTTTAGAGTCACTTTGTTATACTCTAGGGTGGTTTTTGTGAGTATAATAGGATATTTACCTGCCTTGTGCTGCGACATAAAGATCGCAAGGCCAAAAAAAATAGGTTGTGAAAAAGAATAATTCATTCACATCATCTAAAGACCCTAAGGCCAAAAAAAAAAGGTTGTGAAAAAGAATAATTCATTCACATCATCCAAAGACCCTAANGCCAAAAAAAAATAGGTTGTGAAAAAGAATAATTCATTCACATCATCCAAAGAGCCGAAGGCCAAAAAAAGTAGGTTGTGAAAAAAAATAATTCATTCAAGTCATCCAAAGTGTCTTACCCAAAAAATTAGAGTTTGGAAAGGAATCAACTATAAATGATGGTGCAAAGTTCTATATTTGAATATTTTGATAAGTACCCTAAAATTTGAAAAAATGAACAAACATTTTCTGGAAAAATAAGTTTATTATATCCACGGTCATAGGGACCTCACTCTTTTTTCTTACAAATTTTTTTCCTGCTCACAGGCTCACACGCTAGCAACCCTGTCGAGTCGAGGATACATTCACTAGGTGCAGTTCTTCTTTCTGTAATTTGAGGCTATTTGTCCTTAAGTCAGGTTTGTTTATCTTGTTGTCATGGATGTTTATCCTCGAGTCAAGGATATGATTTCTTCATTTTAGTGCTGGGTCCTGTCGTGGAGGATGAATATCCTGGACTCGGGGATAAATATCCTCGACTCGAGGATAATTGCAACCTTGGTGAGTTCTATAATCTTGGCAAGCATTGCTTGCAAAACCTAATTCATTTGGCTCCGGCTTTGTAGGGTCCTGAATTGCAGACATGTGCTCTATATTTCTGAATAGAGAGGCAAAACGAAAAAGCTTACCTGCAAGTTTAGTTCTCTTCTATGGGCTGGGCATCTGTGCAAAATGAAAAAGAAGCTGCTGATTTTAATAATCTAGCACCAACAATTCACAAATCACGCTGATGGAGCTCAAAAACCAAAAAATGGCGTAGTACTAATCCTAAAACCCTAATAGAAGAAATGTCAAGATTTGAATTGCAAATGGAGAAACCTTTAAACAAAAATTTATAACAGAACAGGTAGGATTCACGTGATTCCTTGAATGACAACAAATCAAAAACAAAGAGATTGCCATAGAATAGCAATCTCCAGAACCAAAGAAAAAGTACAGACAATGCTCCGACTTGAAATGAAACACAAAAATTGGACTACAGCCACATAGACAATGCTACACCAAATGAAATACAAATAAACCACAACATCTGAACTCCAGCAGCAACAAGAAATCACTCACTGAAGTCGCGCTTGAGGAAGGAAACCTAAACCGCCACCAGTGCATCAATCCCGTCCATTGCTCGCACGTAAATCCTGAACCCAGAAGCTTATCTCGCAATCTGAGATTTCAGGACCTCTCCTCCGCAACAACTGAAACCGCACAGCACTGTAGCAACTCCCTTGCACAGCAAAAAATCCGTCCTCGCATAGCAACGACTCATAGGCACCGCAACAACTCCCTCACACCGCCCTAAACTCCCTCGCGCAGCACAAGTCCTGCACACAATTTTCACGCACCGCAAAACTGCAACGCACAACTCTCGCGCACCGCGCAACTCCCTCGCACACCAAAGAACTCCTAGCAAACAATGGTGGAGCGCAACGGGAAAAGCGCGCAAGACAAGCGTGGAAGAAAGGGAAATGGCAGCTTACAAAAACCCTCTTCCCATCACCACGAGAGTGGAGAGTGCGTGGCCGAGGAAGACCTATAGTCGTGGGAAAAAATTACTTTCACCATATGTGTTAGTCAGTCTCGTTACTAAATAGGAAAAATTTAGCCTTTCAATGACGGATCAGTGGCCATGGGAATCATGCATTTTGATACCATGTGACATCATCTCCTTTGAAAAAGCTAAATATATTCATTGGAAGTCAAAGTACTAAAAAAGATCTCCCTTTCCACTCCTAATACCAAGGATGAATGATTGCATTTCTGTTCTACAAGGAAACATTTCTTTGTCATTCCTAGGATACAAAATGTCATTGGCGTCATTTAACCCCTTAAAGCCCAAGAGGTTTGGACAAAACACAAATTTGTTATAAAATATAAATTCTATAACTTTTTTGAAATTTGCATCAAAGAAGTCTATGTGTAGTACAAAATGTAGAAGATATCCTCTTGTTTTTTGAGCAATTACATAATCTTCTTCAAAAAATAACTTGAAGGATTCATTTCTTAAAAAAGTTTATACAAATTAAGAAAAAAATTCCACTTGGTTTGTTTAATAAAGTATTGTAGTTTCTTTGTTTAGTGTTTACTGCCTGAATTAATATGGGTTAATTTAATGTTGGTAAGTAAATACTAGTTTGTCAGTTCAATTGTTGAACTTCTAAGCATTAGTAGGTAATTTTTTGGCCTACATTCACAAAATGTCTAAAGATTCAAATCATGACTTTAATTATGCATGTATGTTATCGTATTATGTACTTTGTTACTTTATTTTTTACGTACATACAATTTTATGTTTGATTTTGAAAATTCTTACATTTATGTTTGTAGAATTTTGTATGAAGTGAATTGTTTATGGATCTTAGTTAAAGTTCTTTTATTCTATTACTTTGTGCCAAGTGAAGATTTTATTTCTTTTTCACACCCTATTTTTTTGAATTCTTGAAACCTCCGCTAAGAATGGAGTCTTTTTATTTATTCACATTTTATTTTACAAAAAAGAAGTGAAAATGGATTTAGGATTAAACTATGAATGATTTGGGATTAAACTATGAATGTATTGAATGTTGTGGTGGAAAAGCCTATCTCATGTTCAAAAACACAAGGCTGACAAAACAATGTTCTTAAAGTAGATGGCTAAGTGAATGCACTATGGAATTTGATATCAAACAAAATCTATGAAATTGCTTCGAAACCAAGGTATTGTTTAGCAACTATATTTTGTTTGATATGAAATTTCATAGTGCATTTACTTAGCCATATATTTTGTGAGCATTGTTCCATGAGCCTTGCATTTATGAACATGAGACATTGTACTTCGTACTTTGAAAGTTTACGTTTAGAGTTGTTGATATTTGATTTGTTTTTAATAATTAATTTCAAACTTCAAGATGAAGATAAATTGGAAAATTATAAAATATTTTTCACACATCTATAGTTTATAAGAAATAATTTTTTGAAAAATGATTTAGAATTTCCTAAGAACAACTCTGTATTCAAAACTCATTTTGAGTTGAATATTGATGCAATGGTTAAGTAAATGTTTTCTCTTTAAAAATTTGAGTTGTATAACATGCCATTACAATTCATTTTGAACCTCTTCATGAAATCATTTCATATTGTATTTGAGCTGGAAATTTTTGCAACCTAAACCTAGAGTCTTTATTAAGTGGTGCTCAAATAAGTATGTTAAAATCATGGTTAAGTAGAAACCAATTGTTTGCACGTGGTTTGTTGTATTACAACTCAATGACCCCCCAGTCATTACTTCACGAATCCCTATTAACTTTCGTACTCATGTTTCATGCAATATTTTGACTTTTCATACAAGCTTGTTTATGTATACCAACAATGAAACTTGACTTATTTCACATTAGTTCTAAGTATAATATACAATAACAATTTACATTGAATTGAAACTGTATTGTCCACTCGTAAGTTGAACCTACAAAACCCTAAACCCTTATATGCAAGCCCGGAACTCCAAAATCTGTAACTTGATTACTTGAAGAAGATATTCCCATTTCATGCGCAAAGATTACGAAAAAATTCCCCATCCTATTATTCATAGTCACTACGAAGTGGTCACATGATCTCCCAAATTCTTGCTGCCACAAGCATTGGTTCCTGCTTAGAATTTCACTTCACAGCAATAGTTTTTCCAAAAACAAAAAAAGTGCAAGAGGCGTCAACAATTTTAAACGGTATGAAATTCCAAATCTGGAAGACCATCAGGCAACAATTCCATAGCCCACAAAAACTGGTGGCTGTCAGATAGGTCTTAACAGAAGATTCTACAAACTATGTGACTGTCAAAAAGTTGGCGACTAGAAAGATTCCATTTCCATTAATAAAAAGTTGTAGAGTATTCAAATGCAATACCATTTAAAGGGTGTTCAGAATGTCGAAGCCTTAAGTTCCAAGAGATACTTCTCCCCAAATTCCGTGGAGAATCTCAAAGCCCCCCATTTCCAGGAGATACTTTTCCCATAATTCCAATAAAATGAATCATTCAAATGCCGTTACTTTTTCTGCTCATGTGGTCGCGCCAATTCATTTGCATTCTCTCTCTCCCTGCATTGTCTCTCTCACTCTCATTTGCATTTTTTTGTTTCGCTACCTCGTGCAAACATTGCTCCGCCGCTGCCTTCAAGTTTTGCATTGCAATTTCAGTTCTTTACAAATTAGTATCATCAGCAGAAATTGGTTGCCTTGCATCCCCGTGAGTTCATGTTCACTTTCAATACCTCTTCCTTGTTTTGAATTGATTTGTGCTATTTGTTTCATGTCCTCAGTCAATTCGAGTATGTATGATTTAGCTATGTTGTAGTACGAATGGCTTGATTGTTCTGTTCGAATCTACAGGTGTCTATGAGTATGCCCTGCAAAATCGAGTGTTCATTGAGTACTTCTTGATTCGTCTAGGATGTACATGACGTTGATATTACACAGCGATTTTTACGGCGTAAAATGCGGGAAGTTCTAATTCGTCTCTTCATATTATCTTCGAGTCGAGGATAATTTGTATGGTTTATAAACTGTCAGATAGTGTGGGGAATATCTTCCTGTAGCAAGTACTTTGAACATTATCCTCAAGTCGAGGATAATTTGTAAACATCATAAGATTGAAGATACTGATAGTTATATCCTCTATTAAGGAATACTCTGGTGATCATCCTCGAATCGAGGATAATCTCTAGTTTCCACTAAGTTCATAATTCTTCGGGCTATATCCTCCAATATCGAATACTCTGAATATTATCCTCAATTCGAGGATAATTTGTAAACATCATAATGTTGAAGATGGTGAAGAATATATCCTCTACTGGATAATACTATGGAGATTATCCTCGAATCGAGGATAATTTCAAGGTTTCACTAAATTCATAATTCTTCAAATTATATCCTCCTATAACGAACACTCTGAATATTATCCTCGAATCGAGGATACATTAGAGCAAAATTCGGGTCTCTATATGCCTGGTACTTTTGCCGTGGAAATGAATTGTTTGATATTTGGAAATGCATGAATTCCAAATATATAGTCATTTTCAGAAGTTGCCATCAATTCTCTGGTCCAATGGAAACAAGGTGGCTATGGCCGAGTTGGCAACGGCGAGGCTGAGTGCGGTCTAGGTGGCAACAGCCGTACGTACGTGAAGTGTACCAATTGGTCCCTATTGGTACCTCAACAACAAACCGCAATGAACGTTTGGAATTGAATATTGTATGTTGGCAACTATTTTATTGCACCCTCGACGTACCTGATGACTTTGCAATGAACGTGTAGAATTGAATATTGTATGTTGGNATGTTGGCAACTATTTTATTGCACCCTCGACGTACCTGATGACTTTGCAATGAACGTGTAGAATTGAATATTGTATGTTGGCAACTATTTTATTGAACCCTGCAAGTACCAAATGACTTTCGATGGAAGTGTACACAGGGTTTAGGAGTTGGGATTACAATCCACTCCCTGAAATCATGGTACCCCCACTGTATACAATGGTTGACGAGATTGAGGGAATGTCAGAGGATTCACAGCAGGTCAACGAGGAGATGCTTTCCAACGCACATTGTACAGTGCGTTGGAATTGCTTCCCGCCAAATGAGCTGGCCTCATTGACGTTGCCAACATGCTCATTGACATCCTTCAATTGTTATTGCTGTGGTTGAAGCACATGGTTTGAGAGAGTTGGGGAAGATGGCACTTCAGGACAATACGAACGTTGGAAAGGGTAGTTCGTATACAGCAGCTACAATATTGGATAGTAAATTTGCCCTTATTGTGAGGAAAGGTGTTCGAATTGATCACCAAGCGTCAAAAGCAGAGTTTCCAACGTTGAGAGATTCTGGAGCCACCAACATTGATTTATGGTTGGATGGCAATTTGTACCCAACAGATCCTGTTACGGGGAAGCCACCATCGTTTCAAGCAGTCAAGAGTTACTTGGAATTTGTGTGTCACGGTGAATCTAGACTCCTAGGATATTCTAGACACCTTGTTAGCACCCGTGACTCAATGAAGGGCTTGGAACAGTGATTAGAAAAGACACAAGCTAATGCTATTCGGAAAATAGTGGGCTTGGAAAATTCCATCGCGGTTTTAGAGCAGGAATTGGCCGTTGCCAACAGCAATTGGGCTCAGTGTTCAGAGGAACTTGTTGCAGGAAGTAGAGAAGAGATTGCGACTTTGAAGAGCGGTTTAGGGTTCTTGAGGGCCCAATGTGTAGCAATCAAAGAAGAGTTGCAGAGGAATGAGGACGGTTACAACAGCAACCTTCTCATGGCAAAAGAACAGGGACGACAAGAAGCGCATCAGGAGTTGATGCAATTGGAGCAGGAACTCATGGAAGCAAGAAAGTCCTTAGTGAAGTTCCAAAGGAAAATGGAAAGAATGGTCAACACTCAAGTAGGGCCACAACTAAGAGCATCGAAGAGTCTCGCTGAATTAGCAAAGACTGGTGGCGCCGCAAGGGCTCATATAGCCAAAATTCAAAGTTTGTTGCAACCGCAGATAGTTCAATCAATACACGCTGGCAATAGGACGTCTAACAAAAGGAAACGTCTGTGTGGCGACAAGGATACCCAATATGGGACTGGGCAGGCGATTGGACAATTAATGTCAAAAAGAGAGACACTGGCGTTGGTATCAAGTTTGCAAAATAGTGATGCTGCAACCAGCATGATGAACTACTACCTCAAGAGAATTGGAACGGAGTTGGGAACAAAAGCAATACTAGCAGTGTGTGATATGAATGGAGTGTCACAAAAAGGATATTGTGAGATCTACAAGACGATCAAAGGCCGAGTGCAACTCGTTGACAAGCGTTTGAAGCCAACATTATTGCCAAACCCGCACAAGGTACCAAGTTAGTGAGAAACTGTCCATGAATTTTGTCTAGGCGTTGTTGAAAACGAGTTGCTTCAGTTCAAAGTATAGCGTATTGGAGGGTTGTTGCCAACAGCCTAGTTGATCTAAACATGATGCCACAGAATTGTAGCCACTTGGACACAGGCGTTGCTGTTTAGGGTGCATACATCATGTAGTCGTAGAATGCGGTTTGAGGGTTCAGGGTTCTATGCATCATGCATAACGACAATACGGAAAATCTGAACACAACATCTAAGTTTAGGATTTAGGATTACAGGGTGTTCTCACAACAGGGATTTTGTTGAGCAGGTCAGCTTGTTGCGAACAAAACTTAATTCGAAGTTGAGGGATCTTGTTGGTGACTATTACCATATTGATAGTACGTTGGAGTTGGTGGTGCAATCTTCAGTCACCAATGGAAGAGGAAGAAAGAAGAAATCAGATATATCAAGAGTTGTCCTCACAACAAAGAATTCTTTGTTTGTTGACATCGAAGTGGTGCAGAGGACTATGGTGAAGCTATACCAATTCACCACCGAAGGTGAATATTCTTCTTTTCAAAATATTCATGGTCAAACGAGACTTGTAGGTTATATTCTCTTATTCATGTGTGTACGTCAAGTGGTTTAGGGTGCTCAGACGTTGGAAATTGAACCTCCATGTGCAGAAGTTGGAAACAAGCCTTTGCTTTTTGTGTTGAAGATGGACGAAGCAGAGATTGTACATGGGAGGAAATTTGAAAGGATGAGTTTGACGCTCATGAATCGTGCGTTAGACACAAGCATACAGAAATCCGATGATAGATATTTTTCATTCCAATCTGAAACTAAAATATGGCCTATTGCATGCTTTGAGGTTGCCAAGGAGTCCTACAGAGTTCTCGATTGGGTGTTCCAACAAACTCAGTTCCCTACACTCATCAAAGCACATGATGAGGGTCAACTATTAACAGTTGAGGGTGTTGGAAACTTCAAAGTAGAGTGGCATTTATCAGCAGACATGAAGAAAATCAAGTGTTTGTAAGGGCTAAAACATGGAGCCAATGCGACACACTCATGCATTTACTGTAACCAACAACGGACAAAACCAGTGTTGGAAATAGCGTCATCTGCTACTACAGAGGCTAGGAGAAGGAAACATACATGGCATGGAGGTTTATTTGCTAGTAATGTCCACCCTAAACCACTGGCCATTGACAGAGAACCACGGTGGAAGCCTATTCTACCCATCCCACTTGAGAGGGTACATATTTGTACCTTGCATGCATTAACAAGAATGATGGAGAAAATTCTTCACCTCCATTTCATGTTCATTTGGAACATGAAAAATGAGGAGCGTCAGCAGCAAGCCATAGAGAATATGGAGAATAGTTTGTTAGCAGCCGGTCTTCACGGTGGCAACGTACACATCATGAAGGAGCCAGCACTTAGTGGCGCTTCCAACAATGTTCCCATCAAAGCCTCCCTTAGTGGTGTGACTACAGCTAGGATGTTCCAACCATCGACTTGGTCAGGGCAGGATCGAGTATGGAAGGATGTCTTGCGCTCAGAAAACAACACTCTTGATCAAGGGAGGCAATATCTAGACAAGGTAGAAATGTGGAAGGCGTTGGAAACAATGTTCCTGTATTTGGTTGGCCTTTCCTTAGATCAAGAGCAAAGGGAGACTTTCAAATGCATAATTGAGAGATGGGGGAGCCTTTACGTGAAGTGCTTCGGGGAAGACCACGTGACTCATTACATGGTAAGTCGCGTCTGTTGCCAACAACTCTAGTTTGCTTGTGGACAAGGTTAGACTAATGTGGAAAGTTCATTTGGCGGTTTAGGGGATTTGGAGTGGGATGGTATGTGAACTCCACACATTTCATGGCATCTCATCTCTTTGTAAAGCATTTTTACACGGATGTTCTAATAATTGACTTCAATGTTGTGATTTGCTAGCATAACTTGGTGCGCCATGGTCCTTGGTATGTAGAAACGTACGGGAGCCTGGCTATTTGGAACAACCAAGGCATGGAATAATCGCATCATGCAGCTAAGGCTGCTAATCAGCATCACACTCAGCATGGAGGCACTAAAGAGAGAACAAGCTGCATTGTTCAGCAATACCAACATTGGTACAAAAACATACAACACAGGCTTGCCAAGCAGGAACAACTGAAGGATGTTGCCAACGCCCGGTCAATGGAAGATGATGCGATCATGACGGCAGCGACAGAGAAAAAGAGGATGGCCTACAACATGTCAAATGCGATGGATGCAGCTAGAATCTGGAGGGAAAGTAGATCACGAGTAGGCCAAGCGTGGGTGTGAGGAGTTGAAATCCAGGGTGTAGCAAATAGTGGCAGTGAAGAGGCAAACGTAAGTAGTGTTGCCAACAGCAATGTACAGTCATTGTGAAATTATCACATTTTTGGAAGTACATTTHGATTTGATATGATTTTTCATTCAGTTTTTCTTYCAAAATTCTTATAAAATTTAAATTTCCTGACAAGAAATCTAAAGTTTTTATTGCCCAATTCTTTGAATCTTGAAATTGTAAAATATACATTTTGTTGTCCGACAAAGACCTAGGCAATTTTAATAACTAAGAGGGACCCCAAATCCTGAACCCTTACCCAAAACCCCCTCCTTTTCCCAAACCCTATACCCTAGAAAGCATTCACTTTCCTTTCCAACTGTTTTGTGCCTAAACCCTAAACTAACTTATAAAATTAGTTGATGTTATCACCAAGTCCCAAGCAACCCTTTTTCTTTTTTACTAAGAAGTGCCTGGATGGCGTTGGAAACTTGGTGGAGCATTTTATTTTGTTGTACATCCATCTTCTGTACCATAATAAAAATTTAAATCTAATTCAAACACTTTTTCATCCAAATTTGAAAATTTCATCACAAAAAAAGACTACCTTGTGAGATCATGGCACTCAAGCCAATAGATCATGCCATGATGGAAACAAGTACTCTTCAGGCAACCGCTGATGTCTTTTCTAATCATAAGACACTTATCCTAACTCAAGTTGTCAGCATTCAATGTACGTTGATCACARAAATCCATAAGCTCATAAGCTCATTGGCTCGTTGGCAACATGTGGYGGCTGTACTRAGTGCTGCCATCATGTGAATTTTTCCTYTGAAGCGTGAGACACAAGCCGTATGCCCCACGAACCCCCCTCCTTCCTGTTGTGTGTTCGAGGTGCCTCTATGAATTTCTCGTACTTCCTTTCTAGCGGGCTTGCTCTCTGCTTCTATTTTCTGGGTTTCCATTGCGTTTTCTCTCTCCTGGTGTTGTTGATTTCTTTGTTCCCACCATGAGCTCTTCCAGCAGGAAACACCGTTCCAAAAGCCTTGTCAAAGGCAAAGCTCTCATGGCTGCAGTTCTGCAAGAGTTTGCTGCTTGCGCACGCCAGCCTCCTGTGGTCCAACCTGATAGTTTCTTTACATGGAAGAATGCGTTTGATTTAGAGGGAATTCCAACAGCGTTGCGCAAGAGGCTGGTTCTGTTGGCACCGTGCTTGTTGGGGAGGCACAAGGCAGTTTATGATGCCCAATTCTTCCACAATATGTATGGGCTCTGCAAAGAAGGGATCATGCCCAAAGAGGTGACGAAGGCGATGGTTGTAGCCGATAGGTACGAGCACATCAGGCTTCCTGGGGAGGGTCTGAACAGGAGAAGGTACAGCTTGGACAAGTGTAGAGACGCGAATGCACGAGATCTGTTCTTGAGGATGTACATCAAAGTATATGGCGATGCACCGGACAACAAAGCCTTCAGACAAACATTCTTGCGCGCGTGTGTGTACTACTACACTGAGGGACACAGAAACAAGGTGAACTGGGCAGCGGCTACGGCTCAATTGACAGAGGAACGGCGTGCTCATGTGGGCCTCAATCCTCTGAAGTTGGGACCTCCAGCATTGAGGGAGCAGCTGTTTTTCATCATCAAGGAATTCAAGACTTATTTCCAATAGGAAGGTGGAGCACAGCCCGCTGAATGCGCCACCAGTCGCGAGCAACACTCATCGCGTAAGGTTCAGGACGTTGGAAACAAGGTTGCACAAGATGATGGGCCTGAGCATGCTGGCGTTGGAGGCAGCCCACCGACCAAATTGGCCACATTGTTGAAGGCGGTGAAAGAGAAGACGAGCGAGGTCAACTCTAAATCCATCCTTTTTACTCGATTGCGGATGTCGCTGAAGGAATTGGAAGGCAAAATTTTCGAGTTGGAAGCAGAAGACGAATGCTTCAATTCTATAAAGGATACCTTGCAGAGGAAGAGTAGAGAGCTTGGATCGGCTGGGAGCATGGACGAGAAATTGGTCGTCGACATGGAGCAGCGGCAGGTTTCCAAGGACATCATTGCCAACAACAACAAGTTGGAGGAATATCAGGATATCGCGTTGTTGAAGACAAAGTGCCTTAAGGACAAGGAGGCAGCATTGTCAGTGTTGGAGCAAGCGCTGACCGACATCCAGAAGCAGGTCACTACCGAGAGAGCATCCCAATTTTCCATCAAGCCGAAGAAGCCTGCTGAGGATAAGGCGTTGGAAACGGGAACATCGCCAATTCTTCAGTTGGACGCACCCTGCGCACTTTGTGCTCTAATGTTTGTTTCCAACACTGCTGTGCCCTTCTCTTGTGGTTGCCTGTTTCACCCCTGGTGTTTGTGGTCTCAAATTCTTTCGGGGAGTCATGTATGTCCGAGGTGCAAGACAGTAGGTGACCGCCAGTGGCTGGAAGCATGGGGCTTTGACGCATTGGAAGCACAGAGCCCGCTTTGTGTTTGCGAGAATGAAGTTGTGCATGAGGCGGAGTCTTTCGGGGTCACAATTCCGAAGAGGGAAGCCTCTGTGAACCCTGAAGGTGAAGTAGCTCCAAAGTTGCTAAAGTTTGACCTGGGTCCATCACCCTTGGCTGGTAAGGCCCACCATGGCTTGCTCTCTCCTGTTGCTTCTAGAGATTATCTTTGGGCATTACCTATTCAAGCAGACAGGCCTTGAGGATCTGTCTATACAGAAGCAGTTGCTGCAGCCGTGCGAGAATTAGCATTTCACAGAAAGTAGTGGGAGCGTAATGGAATGAAGTAATGCACTTTCTTGTTGCGTCCATGTCAGGTTTGAAATGAACATTGCTAGTTCGCACCTTCGCTCTTGTAGTTTTACTTGTTGGAAACAGTTTTCTCTTTACAAAATTGCGCTAATGCTCATGCTGGATGTGCTCTGTTGGAAACAGCAAATGAAGCAGTAGCTGCCAATAGGGGGGAGAAGAAGCCCGAAAGAAGAATGAACGTGCCAAACAAGCGTGAAGAGGACAAGGAAGACCCTCCTACAAAGCCAGATTCGATGGCTGCTGTCAACGCACCCCCGTTGGAAACAGCGTCAGTAGTGGGCGGGCCATCGGAACCAGTGGACTTGGAGAATTCACAAGAGGCGGGGTCTCCCGCCAAGTCTACGGCAGCGCATTTAGAATCCACTAAGTCAGAAAAAACTAGACAATTGGATGCGCTCATTGAGAAATTTTGATTTGCCCTTTTGTTTAGCAGGGTTTTTCCACATCTCCTCTGTCCACTGATTCGGCGATTTCCGTATGGTGTTGTCGAATTGATTTGCCGTCTTCCCAAGAAGCTCCTGCACCATCCGCTCCTCTCGGAACCCCCAAGGTTTGTTGATCAAACCCAAACATCCCATTGTCTCCAGGTCCTCGATGAGTTCGGTCTTTTCCGGTTCATCTATAGGGATAACCGGAACGACCTTCCTCAACTTCACCTCCGGATCGGTTGGAGTGGTGCTACCCGGCCTCGGTCGGCGCAGGATAGGCATGGACACTAAACTAACCTTACAAGTATCCGCTTCTAACCCAGCCACACGTCCCATTCCTCACACCTCTCTCCAATCTCAACCGGAACCTGCAAGACAACCTTACATTCACTCACAAATCTTCTCTCTCTTCCGCTTAAGATCGCCCAAAATCGCCCAACGCTCGAAGTCGGGAAGCGGAGCGGCTCGCAAACTCCACAGACAACGAAGGAAAAAGCCTGAACACTGGCAGTCTCTGGCATAATATAGTCCTCAGGCTCAATCCGGTCCGTTCCTCTGATCCGGTCCAATCCTAATCCAAGTCAGACAGGATTCCGGTCCTAGGTACTTTGGACCGGATTCTGCTAGATGCTTCACTACTTCAATGTTTTTGCCTAAATTCTATTTCTCTGCTGTTCATTAGTCGAATCCAGATTCCAACTGGCTGGTTTCCGGTCCTAGATCTAATTAACACAGAGAAACCAAAAATTTAGATTGCAACAACGTGGAAACTTTCCGAGTCATGGCTGCACGGAATGCGGATTCAGGTACGAGTATACTTCCAAGACTTCTCGCCATTAAAGAACTAGAGGAGATCCGGAATATTTCCCTTGAAAGGACAATCGGAATTCAGTTCAAACGAAAAGAAGATTACGACAGGAAACTTCAATTAAACCATAGAATCCAGGAGGGCAGATTTGTTCTACTTTACGAAAACCGTCACAAGGATTTCCCAGGTAAACTACATATCCGCTGGATGGGACCTTTCTAAGTCATTCAGTTGTGTTTGAGAACGATTCCCTGCAACCTGAAAACTTGCAAGGTGAATGGCTGAACACTCAAGGGAACAAATCTACAATGATGAAGTATAACGCTGCTACTTCTTCAGATGAAGACGAGTAATGTTCCTGAGGACGCTCACAGATGAAGAAAAGGTAATGTCGCAACCTAAATTTTCAATTTTTCTAAGTTACCTAGGATTTGGAACGGAAACCATCTAGTTGGAGTCCAGATTCACTTAAAGAATAGAAGAAAAATGAAGATTAGATATGACATTGAAGTAATGGATCAACTGGCAGAAATCCGGTCTAAAGTATATAGGACCGGAATCCTGTGTCAACCCGGATTAGGGTTGGACCTAATAGGAAGGACCAGACCGGATTGGGTTTGAAAGCTATATTAAGCCTGAAACTGCCAATCTTCCTTCTTTTTGCCTTGCTGTCTGGAATGTCCGAAACGTGTTCCGCTCTCCACCAGCAAGAATTTTGCGTGTTAGGCAGCGTGAGCAGACCAGTGTGAGTGCGTAAGGTTGTTTTTGCTAGTGTCCAGTTGAGATCAGAGAGTGATTGTGAGGAACGAGACGTGCAGCTAGGCTAGGAAAGGATTCTTGTGAGGATAGTGTCCATGCCTCAGCTACGCCGACACAAACCAGGTAGTTCCACCCCGACCAATCTTGAGGTGAAGCTTTGAAAGGTCGTTCCGGTCATCCCTATGTCGGAACTGGAAAAGTCGGAACTCTTGGAGGACCTTGAAACCATGGGTTGCATCGGGCTGATCAACCAACCCTGGGGTTTTAAGGATGAACAGATGGTGAGGGAGCTCATAATGGATTTAGCAAATCAGTATGACAATACCGTCCAAGGAGAACCCGGCCAGTGGACGGAAGAGATGTGGCGGGATGTCTACAACTTCAAAACTGGCGGACTTGGGATGGCCAACCGGAACGATAAGGTCATCAAGGAAAAGTTTAGAGGAGCTGTCAATCCATAGGACGGGTATATRGTGAATGATTGTCTTGAGGACCAGAACCGCCAATTGCTGGGGTTCTTGATTTTGATCCTGCATCTGGTAAAGTCGATGTGGGTTACCATCACCCTCGGCAACTTGATTTTTGGATCCCTGAGCGGAATTTGGAAAGTAGACTGGGGCTGGATCATTTCCAATCTGGTGGCCCAGCTTGTGAGTAGAATTGGAAAGAGTAGGACTACGCCAGTAAGTCCCTATATCTACCATCTCTACAAGGAAGATGACGAAGAAGAACTAGCATGGAAGAACAAGCGACAGAAGAACACGTCATCAACTGGGAGAAGAATGCTTGCAAGATGGAACTAGCCGGTCGAAGAGGAGGTTCCACAAGATGAACCGGAGTAGCGCCCGCCTACTTCGGAAGATTTGGAATCAGGTACTCAATTCAAAGGCCTTATCGAAATTTTGAGCGGAGTCCAAACGGATTGGGAGGATAAGCGAAGGACCCTTGCCAGCATAGGAATTCTAGTAGGAGCGGAACCGGATAGTCGACTGCCTTCGAAAGTGATGGAGTGCATCTCAGATCCGGCAGAGAAGTTGCAGCAAGAGAAGGAGATCCGGCGTCTAACGAAGGAGGTCGACCACTTGAAAGCGGAACTCCTCGTGACAAAAGAGGATGTAGCTGCCAATCAGGAGGCATCTAAAGGAATCCAGACAGTCGCTGAGCGGATTACAGCAATGGTGGGCATGACAGGGGAAATGATTTCCAAGGCGAAGCTGTACGAGGAGCACAAGGAGCGGAAACCATCTGGTTCCCACATTGTCAGGATCCTCATTGACTATGCGGATGAAATTGAAGTGACTATGCGGATGAGATTGAAGAGACTATGCGGGATTCAAGGGTGCTGATTGAGCAAATTGAGGAGTGCAGCAAGAAGTTAGTCAGAGTTGGCTGCCCGACCGGAATCCATCTTTTGGATATTACAATCCCGGAAGAGTTTCCGGATGTGCCAGTCTCCCTGGATCCAATGCTCTCGACCCCGGAGTCTAAGAAGCAACAGAGGGAGTCAAGTCCGCCCGCTGGAGCGGAACACATCGACTTGGATTTGCCTCCAAATCCGCATGGACCAGATCCTAACGCTGAGGGGTCGCGTGTCCGTAACTTGGCCGATGCATTTGTAATCCTAGCACGGGAAGCAGAGGAGCCCACCATTGGCTCTGTAGTTAGGAATGTTTTAGATTGAGTTTGAGTTTTGAGGTTGGGTAGTTAGGAATGGAACCGGATTCATCCGAGTAGTATGGAATTTAGGCCGATAGTTAGGCTGTTTTTCCGGGCTTTGCTGCCCTTTTTGTGGTTTGTGTGTGATATTTAAATCAGCCCGCAAAGTGGGCTAGGATTCTGTTTTTTGTAAATTCGTTTGTCCTTTCTATTTGCTCTCTCTTTTGTGTATCTTGCTAAGCGTCGCAGGGCTGTACGTGGAGGAGTTAGGAAGGTGCAATCCGGTTTGCAGAATATTTCTCCCCTTAGTGATTGTATTTTCAGTTTTATGTGCATGTGAGTGAGTAAGTAAGAGTTGAGAGTGGATTCTTGATTCCTCAGCATTCTACAATCTTTAAATTCCAGGTGAGAAAACCATTGATTAGGCTAGGCGGATAGGGAGGGATTCCTTATTCGTGCTAGAACTCTTGGGTGGGAAATCTGGTCGAGTGTCCAATCTCTTGAGGGGTCTCATTGTCCAAATTGGTAAACAGGAGAAGGCGGTATTTGAGTGTTGGAATGGATTGGTTCACTTGTGGCCACTTGAACTTCGCATAGATTGGAGAGAAAACCGAGGTTGTTGTAATATGAGTGGATCGTACACAAGGATCTATGAGTGACTTGCAGTCCTGATTAGCGTCTGGGTTGTTGTGAGGGACCACACCGGATCCGGTTTAGAGTAGGAAGTTAGAGGATTAGACAGTGGGTCTTCAGCTACTATAATTCACGGAAGGAATGGCAAGCCTACCACTCTCAAAGTTAAATGGTGATCTCTTTGATGGTTAAGCATAGGTAAATTCAAACCGGGTGGGTTCAGAGTTGTACCCAAGATTGGAAGTTGTAGGGCCCTGGGTTGTGGGTGTTTTGTGACATAGAAAACAGTTGGGATCGGAGAAAGATAGAGTCCGGTCCAGGGTTTTCTGTGTGTTTTTAGTGTTTTGAGTTTTTGGTTAGAGACCAAAAAATTGAGAAGTGTGCTTAAGTATATAAATCATCTAACTACTTCACGGGATTTCTTGGGTTTGATCTTTAGAGTCACCTTGTTAGGCTCTAGGGTGGTTTTTGTGAGTATAACAGGGAATTTACCTACCCTATGCTACGACAGCCCACCATGTAACTCAAAAATGATTCCGTCTCCGCTCCCCTCTAGCGCCAGGAACCGGTCCACGCGGATTTGGTGGCGAATCCAAGTCGATAGTCCCAAGTGGGTTGATTGGTAGCATTGCCTTTCTCTGCTTCTTTGACTTCGATGTCAAATCCTTGAACTCTCCAGGAATCGACACATCCGAAAACTCGTCCGGAAGAGACAGTTCCAAGAGATGGATCCCCTCAGGTCAAGCCGGTCTCACCAACTTGTGGCTAGACTCCTCAATCTGATCCGCAACCTCCTTCGCCTCTTTCATCGTACCCATGATCTGTTCGGAATAGTCGGAGAGGATCCGGAAAATTCGAGAACCGGATGTTTTCCGCTCTTTGTGGACTCTCTCATTGAACAACTTCGCCTAACCTGCGGTTGCTCCGGTCTCGCCTAGAGTTGCCTTCACACGCTTGGCTACCTTCTGAATCTCCTCTGCCATCTCCTGGTTGGCGGTTGCATCTTCTTTGGACACAAGGAATTCCGCCTTCAACGTATCCACCTCCTCTTGCAAACGCCGGATCTCAGCCTGCTACTGCTAATGCTCGATCGGATCCGTGATGCACTCCGCCACCTTCCCTGGCAATGAGGTATTTGGTGTCCCGTCTAGCAGCCTTCCGATCCTGTTGAGGATCTTTTGCTTCATCTCGCAATCCGCTCTAATGTTGCAAAGGATCTTGATGAGGTGGTCAAATGGATCCTTGGAATTCGAGTCTTCCGATATTGTCCTTTCTGCTTCTGGTCTTCCTTCCGGTTCCACTTTGGGTTTCTCCACTCGTGACGGTTTGTCTTTACCAGAAGGCTTCTTTGTCCGTGTGGTGATGTCGTCTATTGCCACTTGATAGGCGGCCTCAACAGCTCGTCTTCTTCCTCCTCAATATCTGGATCGGAACCAAAATCAAAAGAGCATCCTCATCCGTTTCCAATTTGCCATATTTCAGGAGCACCTTCTGATTCTTGAATGTCTTCTCCTCCATGCTAGTAAGAAGTTGGCGCTCCTGGTAGAGATGGAAGAGATAGGGACTAACGGGTGTGGTCCTACTCTTTCCGATTCTGCTGATGAGCTGGGCAACTAGATCAAAAATAATCCGGCCCGAGTCAACTTTCCAATCCCAAGTCAGAGCTCTAAAAATAAGGTTGCCGAGGGTTATTGTAACCCTTATTGGCTTTTTCGGATGCATGATCAGAATGAGAAACTCGAGTTGTTGGCGGTTCCGACTTTCAAAGCAGTCCTCGACTGCGTTTTTATCCTTCGGATTGACCATCCCCTTGAACTTTCCCTTGATTTATTCATCCTTCCAACTGGCCATCCCTAACTCGCTAGACCGGAAATCATAAACTCCCCTCCAAAGGTCCTTCGACCACTAACCAGAAGCCCTGCGGATGGTGTTGTCAAACTTATTGGACAACTTGCCCATGAGTTCCCTCACCATCCGTTCCTCCTTGAAATGCTGGAATTTATCCATTCACCCTAGACAACCCATGGATGTGACGTCATCCATGAGTTCTATSTTTTCTGGTTCGAAAGAGGGAATGACCAAAATCTCCTTCCGGAGCTTTACCTCGACCGCGGAAGAGCTAGAAGGTCCTGATCTAGTTCTACGTAACTTAGTCATGGACACAAACTAACCTCACTAGAATCCAATCCTATCCTAACCGCACGTCCCGTTCCTCACTTTCTCTCTCTCCAATCTCAACCAAATACGAACACCTGCACAAACAACCACACACTCCCACTTCTCCGCTCGCACTAATGCTCCAACAATCGGAAAATCCTGCTAGCAAAAAGCGGAACACACGCCGACACTCCAGACAACAAGTGGGAAACAAGGGAAACTAGCAATTCCAAGCTTCATATAGTCCCAAGACCTGGGACTGGTCATCATGACCTAATCGGGGGCCTAATCCGGTCGGATTCTCCAAGATCTAGTTCAACCCTAATCGGGTTGACACCTGTTTCTATTCCAGACTTTATCCAACCAGAAATCTACTAGTTGATCCACTACTTTGTTGTCACTGTTAATTTCTATTTTTCCTCTATTCCTTAATTGAATCTGGATTCCTAATGGCTGGTTTTTGTTCCATATTCCAAGTAACTTAGAAAAATAAAAAATTTATGTTGCAATAATTGACGACTCTCCCAAGAAGAGTATCTGCAATTAGAGGGAAAATGCCATATTCTTGGACACTTGGAGCCACTCGCAACGGAGGGACAATTTCCTCTTGGGGAACCTCCTGCCCTGGCTCAAGCGTCTAGATGAGGATTGTCCTCAGGGGCATCTTAGGGAGTACATAGAGGTCAATTACATTGGCAAAAAACCGCTCGAAGCATTTGATTACTCTCTACAAGAGATGGTGGTGGGGATGCARGAGTCCACGAAGAACCTCATGTCCCGTTTTGAGCTGCCGGGATAAGATTTAGTCATATAACCTGGTCATCGTAGGAAGTAGACTTTTCCATGCGGGCAACGTTGGGAACTAAATTGCCTTTTGTAAATTTATGTAAATGTAGATGATGCATTCATTTGTAAATAAAACGATGACTTTTGAATAAATAAATGGATGACTTTTGAAATAAGTGTCTCCGTCTGCATTTAAGGAATGTCCTCTTAGTGTTAATATCTCTTATCTTCTGGGTGGATGTTTCTTTCACATTATCGTGGGATCGAAAGATAATGTATATTGAGTTGTTGGAATTCCTAATTATTGCAAGTGGAGGCCTCCCTTGCGAGGCAAGGCATGACTAGGAGCTTGTTCTCTAGATCAGACAAGTTGCTCTCCGCCACCTCTGACTCTAAGGGAGGGAGTTGCGGGATGGCCCTTAAATCTAAGCCTATATTATTTAGACCGCGGCGGACATCACGATAGCGGCAATCGAATTTTCTAAAGGGGATGTGGAAGACAGGGTTGGGGACTAGCCATGATGCCCATTTGCTCTTTGTCGCTATTGAAACGGACATCCTCAAGTCGACGGCGATCTTTCTCTCCGTCTCCTCAGACGGAGGGGCCGACAAACCGCAAACTAGACCTTCCAAGCAATAAAGAAACGGAGCACCCTCGAGGCAAAGATAGAGCTCCCAAGTCGACCCCGCGGGCTGTAATCAAGGTGAGTGCCCCCCCACAAAGGCATCAAGGGAAGAGGGACCAATGTAACTCGCCGACTACAAGGCAAGGATAAGCAGCCTCATCTGTCGTAGTCGGCGAGGGCAAGATGATTGCCCTCCGCGGACGGTCTTGTATACAACGTCACAGTGTTACTTGGAACATCAATACAGACGTCATCTTGTCATGCAAGATGTGGTGGTTCATTTGCAAAAAGATTGATTGGTTGTTTTCAACGACATACTACACCATTCAAAATACATCATACACTGTACACCATACATTTTATACAATACACCATTCAAAATACATCATACATTGTACACCATACATTATATACAATACATCATATAAAATACATCGTATAAAATATATTATATATGATAATTGGCATATAAGCTCATTTAATTGTAAGTATATTTATGTGAGAAACCATCTGATATTTATACAAGTAGAATGGTAGGAGGAAAGACAAACCATATGGGATATACTTGATGCATTAGGATTTAGATCTTGTCTATCTGGATGTCTTGGTAGACGTTGCAAAAAACATGTGCATGTTTGAGTTGACATTTCAATTCATGTCTTGTTTGATGTCTTCATCAACATATATGAAACAATGCTAAAATTCATAAACAATGTTTGACTGTTCTAGCATGGCATGCCATCACTTTAAATTGTTACATCAACTATAATTTCTATTTAATTTGAAGATGAGGAAAAAAATCAAGAATTTCACACCCACTTGTGTTTTCTCCCAAAAGAGTGGATGTGAAAAAGGAGAAAAAATGTTGCATGTGTGTAAAGCAATTTAATTGACTTAATTTTAGGAAAACAAAACAAAATTTGATATACATGTGCGACACGACCTTAGAAGAATTAACTATTTCCTTTTTTTTCAAGAAAGTTCACAAATTCCAATAAATTGTATTAGCCTTTCAAGGACTAAGAGGACACAATGTGTCCTCTTCAAAGTTTTCAATGGCAATTTCTTGGGAGGGTGAAACAAATCTCAATATTTTATAAACTAAGATCTTGTAGATAAAGAAGTTTTCATACTTTTTGCATATTCCGATTTTCTAATTTTGAGTGTAAAAAGTAGTTAAAAATTTATTTAGGTTATGTAGTCAAGATCTAGTGTATTTGAGGCTCATTCCCAAGAGCCCTCAACACTACAAAAAGTCAAGATTGCAATGGACACCCATGCACAAAATTTTGAATAGAAAAATCATAATCAATCATTTTCAAAATCAGATTTTTGAAGCTAAAACTAAACTTCAAAAATAATTTTTCAAAAATATAAACTACCAAAAATAGTAATTTGGTAAGGTTTTGTTTAACTTAAAAAACTAGTCAAGGACACATTCTGTCCTCAGGGTCATTTTGGGGTTAAAAAACATAAGATGAGAAAACAAATCCACAATTTGACATCCAATAAGCAGTATTTTCTAAAGAAAATGGGTGTCTAAATGAATCATGAATGTCACATGAACAATTTTGTTGTAACCAAACAAAGTATCTTCATCATATTTTATGTTCTYGTCTATATGTCCACACTCCTATGTCTTTTTTTCCAAACATAAATTGCTTCACAATAATAAACTCACCCATTCATATGAGAAATGCCTGAAGTTCTTCCAAAATATGAGTAAAAAAAATAAAATTTTGTTAATAGGCAAATCGTTAATTCTGTGCAGAAGGCATCTAATTCCCCATTGCTTTCTCTGGTCCCCATTTTTGGTTTACACTTCTCGTTTTTTCACCCCCTCAATCCTTTCTCTTCCCCATTGCCTCGCATGATGCATCTAGCGCCACATCATTTTTTTAACATTCTCCATTTAGTGCTCTACTCTAAACCACTTATTTACCCACATCCCATTTTTTTCCATTCCCCATTTTTTGCTCCTTACTCCCCGTTTTTGGTTGACACTTCGCAGTCATTTTTTTCATTCCCCATATATTTCTCCATAAGCAATTTATTGCCCCACACTCCCCAATTTTTTATCCCAACTCTCCATTTCCCCCCTCTCCCCATTTTTCTTCTGGGCTCCCCATTTTCATTTCCTCACACCCGATTTGTTTCCCAATTCCCCAATACATGTTTGTACTCCCCAGATTTTTTTGGGCATTCCCAAATCCATTCTCCACTCCCCATTTGTCCGCCCCTAAATCCCCATTTTCTCCCCTGCTACCCATTATTTTTCCAACTCCCCATTTCTTTTTTACACTTCCCATTTTGTTTCCACTCCAAGTTTTGTTCTCCACTCCCCAATTTCTTCCTCCAACCCACCCATTTTTCAACATCACTCCCCATTTTGCCCCCCCCCCCTCCAATTTTTTTTCCTCCACTCTTTCGTTTTTTCCATTGACCCCCATTTTTTTACACCTAACACTTGATTTTGTCCTTGGTGAAATTCTTTTTCACCAAGGAACTTCTCTTTTCAAGTGAATTCCCTTTTTTTTTCCCTAAACTCCCGTTCTTTTGAATATGCCCATTTGTTTTTTGGACTCTCCATTTCCATTTTCCAGTTCTCCCTTTTCTTAATCCTGAACGCAATCCATATTTGCACTCTTCAGTGTTTTACGGGCATTCATAGTTCCACTGGACTATTGTCCATTTTTCCACAATTCCACATTTTCTCCCCCACTACCCATTATGTTGCCCATTGTCCATTTCTTTATTGCATTTTCCATTTTGCTGCCCATGCCAACCTTTGTTCTACACTCCCCAATGTTTACCCTAAACCCAAACATTTACACTGTCCCACTCTCCCTTTTGTTTTGCTTACTACCAAATTCTCCCTCCCCTAAATTATTTTTCATCCAGTTTTGCATTTTTTCCAGTACCACTCATTTTTCCTCCATGAACCTGATTTAATTTTGGCAAAATAATGTTTTTTCCCCTCGCCTTCTCATTTTTTCCCAATTTTTGAGCATGCGTGAACCCGTTCCGTGTTCAAGTACTTTCCATTTGAAGTGTCCTAGTTGGATTCAAGTCATAATTTATTAATTGGTGCATAATGTTTTTGGGCAATATCAGTCCTTCACTACAATATTTTAAGAAGCACACAAAACACATGCAAAATTTAAGCGCACCAAATCCCATTCCACATCCCTTCAAAGGAAGTTTATGATGCTTGTGGGAGCAGCTGCCCCTTTTTGAAGCAATTTTCTTCCGGGCAATGCCCTCCCTGAATCCAATCACACTGCCCGTAGTTGATGGGGAGAAGTTCGATGATGTGGCCATCCCGCGTTTTTTTTAACGTCACCAAACATTCCATGTAATGTTGTGTTTGACGTCACTAACGACACGTGACATTGCTAGTGACAACAACACGTTTGCACCCTTTTCTTGACTTGTTAGCTTGGACATCATCCGAGATCGTAAAATCCGGCACGCGTTTTTCAAAAAACGTAGGATGTCATTTAAAACAGGCACACCTTTTTGTGAACGTCACGTGTTTTTGCAAAAACGTAGTCAAAAACACAGGTTTCTTATAGTGCTAAGGGGGATGTGGAAGACGGGGTTGGGGACCAGCTATGACCCCCATTCACTCTCCGTCGCTGTTGAAACGAGCATCCTCAAGTCGACGGCGATCTTTCTCTCCGTCTGCTTAGACGGAGGGGCCGACAAACCGCAAACTAGACCTTCCAAGCGATAAAGAAACGGAGCACCCTCTAGGCAAAGATAGAGCTCCCAAGTCAACCCCGCGGGCTGTAATCAAGGTGAGTGCCCCCCCACAAAGGCATCAAGGGAAGAGGGACCAATGTAACTCGTTGACTACAAGGCAAGGATAAGCGGCCTCATCTGTCGTAGTTGGCGGGGGCAAGACGATTGCCCTCCGCGGACGGTCTCTTTCGACAAAAAATTCTTAGAGAGCAGCGACGCTCTGTAGGCTCTAAATCTATCAAATTTGGAATTCCGTGCATAAACTCTCAGACTACTCGAGTATGCAAGTTGCTTTYRAACGCWGAGGTCACTYYRARCACGMGCAAGACAAAACRAATGGATAGAAAATCTCTGAGTCAAAGCTTGTGCAACACACCAGACTCTGAGAGTGGACCGCATCATCCTTCTYGGCRCAAGGATATCTTCRTAGGRCTAGCGAAGCTTAAAGCATTGGAATGAGCTAAGAACAACCCTAAAACTGATGTAGATGGCTAGGCACCAAAGCTTCTCTCACTATCCATAACACAGCCTTCTATATTTAGAAAGTACAATGTTCCAAAGTAAAGGAAGAATATTTGGTTCTAAATCACATATACTCTAAGAAAAAGCTTCTAGTACTCTGTTTCCTTGAGGTGACGTTGTGAGCAACGGGCACACGTTCTTTTTGTATTCAAATTGGTGAGAAAACAAGGCGGATGGAATGAAAAAGCAATTGCTTGTCTATTCATTGTTTACTTGATACGCCGTCTTCCTATCCATATAATTCCTCATGCTTGATTAAAGTCACTTGGGACAACACATTGCAAAACTTTTCTATCTTCAATGTGAATTGAGGTTTATTTATCATAGGGTTCAACAACTTTGAACCACAAGATACCTTGCACTTGTTTTTCTAATATCTCAAAATGACCGGTTTGTCTCAATTTAATGAATAAAGCCTTTTGTGATTAGTTTTATAGTTTTATGCCATTTTTACTTCAAATTTTATTACCTAAGGTGGGAGCACCCATTATTGTGCCTATTCCTATTGATGAACCCTAGACTAAACCAATTGTGTCCCTAGACTTTGGTGATTGTGTCCTTCAAATGTTTAATTCTGAGTGGTTAATACACGTGAAGGACACATACTTAACTTTGATTTGTTGACAACAAATTTTTGTGGAGTTTAGATTTAGATGCACATATAGAACAATTTCAGTGGTTAAAGAAGCCAACGCTTTGAAAAATAATAGAAATTACATACAACATCAGGAAAATGGTGATTAAGTTTTTTAAATAATCATGATTTTCACTCGCTAATACTACAAAAATATAAATTAAAGAAAAATTTGCCTCCAACTATGCTAACTTGCTTATATTGACGGTTTTGGGTGCTTTCATCTTAGGCAAAAAAACATGTATACTTGTATTTATAGATGAAGTTGGTGTCCTTCAATTATTAGTTTGCTAATTGTTGGAAGAGGTGATGGAAGTCCATCAAAAAATTTAAACAACAAAGAAAAGCATATCAGTGGGCACAATAGTTTAATAGACTATTATATAAAGAATTCAAATTAATAGAAGTAAAAAAGCACTTATCCTCTGACCACTACGTTTTATTTTAATTTTATTTAGGTACATTGATTGACGAGGATGTTGTACACTTGTATTGTGATTACTATGTAGTATTGAGAAAAGCGTGAGCCTAAAAAGAGAAGAAAATAAGAAGGTTGGGTGGAAATGTATGCTTTATAAGTAGTTGATTTCGGAATTTGAAGAAYAATTGAATCTACTTTGGGGGTTTAAAGG
Source organism: Pleurozium schreberi (assembly GCA_006891605.1). Lineage (NCBI taxonomy): Eukaryota > Viridiplantae > Streptophyta > Bryopsida > Hypnales > Hylocomiaceae > Pleurozium > Pleurozium schreberi. The sequence continues at coordinate 17,147 of VACF01000737.1, read as the reverse complement.
ACTTTCATTAGTTTCTTGCATGGACAAAGCATTTGTGCACAGAAGTCTACAAGAAGAACGGATTGCAAGATGCAAGGATGTTATAGTAAATCCCATTTGTAGTTCCCACAAGTTGTTTAAATTTCTTGAGATAGTAGGAAATGGTTGTCTAGAATTTTGAAAATGCAACATTGACCAACCTAATAGTCTTATAGACATCAAAAACACTAATGGTTCAACGTTCAACTATCTCCTAGAACTCATGAGCAGCTAGCATGTATGAATGTGGAGCATGTCTCATGTTGAATAAAGTGGAATGTAATTTATTTAATTTCAAAATTATCTTGCCATTTCATAGTGGACTTGTTCGCACATTTCGACCTRCCATTATTAAATGGATAAGTAGTTGTTGTAGAGGAATTCATGCTCAAAAATGCGTGGGATATGTTTTGAGAACGAGGGGATTCAAAAGCAGTTGGATGAAGACCTGCCGGGGATGGGCTGTTACGGATTAATCAGGAGACCGTAGAACCTCAGAAATGAGGAAATGATTGAGGAGCTTCTCACGGGGGCTCCGAATCAGTATGAAAGGACAATCGAGGCTCGATGTGAGACCTAGATTGAAGAGGCATGGATAGAGGTTTATGGATTTGCTAAATCCAAAGCCAAACTTGCCTCCAGAGCGGATAAATTTTCAGTCAAAAAATTTACAAATCCGGCTCATGCCAAAGAGGGTTTTGTTACAGTTGATTGTGCAAATGAGAGGCATAGACGGGTGCTGGAATTTTTAATTCCAATCCTATAACCGAATAAGCCGACCCAACTTACAATTACAATAGCAAACACCATCTTTAGTGCAATACAGGGGAGGATGGTGCATTGGGATAAAGTCATTGCGCACGTAGTAAGCAAGCTGGCGGATCATGTAGGGAAGGCCAAGCATAGCCCTATCAAGGCCTACCTCTTCCATGTGAACCACCATCACAAATTTCTGAAGAAAAGAGAGCTTCTTGAATACAAAATCGGGTTGGAAATTCTGAAGTACAACCTCCAAAGTGAAGTGGAGGGGGAGAAACCTGAATTGGATGAAGAAGATCTGGAGAAAGTAGAGCCCTTGCTTGACTGGCGGAAGAAGAAGAAATGGACGTCAACCGATCTTGCTTCACGGAAGATGTTACTGGAAAGCACTCCAGAAGGGGCTACAGAAAGATCTTTGTATAAATTGGGACTAGCCGAATTTTACGAGACCGGCACTAAGTGGGTGGAGCAGGCCAAAGCATTTTATGAGACGGTTTCCGGGGCACTGATGCAAGTTATGGAGGAAGTAGGTTGCGATCCGAATCACATTCTGGAAGAAATCCTAAAGAGGCCGAGTCCGGACATATTGAGGAGGAAGGAAGAGAAGATCGAATGCCTGAAGAAGGAAAAAAAAGATTTTTGATCCCGGGTGAACTACACAAAAGAAGAGCTAGTGGCGGCAAAACAGAAGGAAAAGATGGTGCTGCACCTCGTCAAGAATTTATCAAGATTGGTGGCGGAACAAACAAACATAAACAATTGGGTAGCCTTCTTCATTTTCCGGATAGACAAGGAAACTCCAGTGACCGGATCCAAGGTAATTACTATCCTAGTTGACTTTTTAGCCCAAATAGAAAATGTGCTGACAGAGATGAGAGATGTTTGAACGTATCAATCTAAACCAACCCATGAATTTCACCAAGTTTCCAGAAGTATCAGATATGGATACGACTCTGGGAAAAGAGATCCCGGATGAGCATACCTCTCCAGCACCACCACAGGAACCGTAGGAGTATTGAAGGACCTCCTATCTCAAGTAGTGGAGCCTGCACTGCCGAGACAATCAGGAATGAAGGGAAGGATGGAAGCGGGAAAGAAATCAAAGGGAAAGACCATTCCAGCTTCGTTTAAGAATTCTCTTCCACCAAGAGCCCCGGTTCACTGTCCAACACCTCCCAGTAATTTCAAGGAGTCGAGGCTGCAGATTTTTGGTGATCTTTTGGACTGGATGGGAACTCTGAATTTGGCCCAGACACATCCGGAGGATTGTGAGTATATGAAACAATCCACACCAGATAGGGGAAAGGCAAAGGAGGTGGTTAGGATTCCGTCTCCAACATTGGATGAGGAAGAGAAGGACACCCGGATTATAGATAAGTCGGAAGATGACGAGTTTGAAGATGATGAGGTTGGAGATGGATGAGGATTCATCTCCCCAAGTGAACCAGAGGATCCAAACCCATGCCACGACTTAGACGACTCCGGCTTCGACTCTAGAAACAACCCCAGTGAAGATTTCCATTCCACTACCGGATAGCATGTATGGCAGTGCATCAAAAAAGACGAGAAAAGGACAATAGTTAGTGGGTGTCTTTAATTAGTTTTGATTTGGTTTTTAGATCCAGAACGAGTTTTCGAGCTTGGGACCAAATCCGGATTCTCATTTTAGGACTRGTAGTTTGATMTTCTGGGGATCTYGRAGGGTCATYTRATTGGCTGCYTGGGTTTYCCGATGGTTGCTTTMTGGCTTTTGGTTTTRATTTTAGTTTTAAAGGAAAGGCAGGTTATTACCCTYMCATTCCATCTTAGCATTTTGAATCATYTATTTTGTACTTCCATCTTTTAATCTGAAGCCATCAATGATTATGCTRGTTTTGACTTCAATYGTGAGAGTTGTGGAGTCGTGTGTTTGATTGAGTATGGACGGATGAGAGGGAAGTGAGAAGARGRGAAATCCGGAACTGAAGAAATTGGGTYARTCTGTATGTGAATGTTCGTACCTACGTGTTAGAATCGTGAAAGAGGTCTTGCGCGTGGTGCCTTTTAATGACCGAAACGGTAATCCGGTGAAGAAAGTGGTGCGGATGCAGTTCCGAAATCTAGTCAATTCCCTGCGGAGATAAGCAACCACCAGCGGAAASCTCCACRCATCGGAAGGTCTGCCAACCATCAAATCAGWYTACCCTCTAGAGAGCAATCTCAAGTCGGATTCCRGATGTCTCTTGATMTGTYRTTGTAGTAAAGAAAGATGGAAACGGCTCTGAGTGACYTGCTTTCTGGATAGACCATTTGGATAGTTGTGAGAATGGCTTCRGWTTGATTTATTGYARCATATTATTCTGTGGGTGTTGGTGTTTTAGAGAAGAGAAAGTGTGAGGAAAACAATTGGTSAGTCCCTATTCCTTTATATAATCAAAGGCRGACYYTCTAATGGTTACARAGGTTTTGAAAASYARTTGAGTAAGAAAAGACGTAACCAGAAAYCGAAAGAGGACGGATCTGGATTCCTAATGCGGATAGACATAAGATACGRAAAAGAGTGGAAAGTGGGAAGTAGAGGGGAAAGAGATTTAATACGGATAATTCAAGCTTACAATAACATATTAGGATCTCTTGGGACAATATTCCGTGTCATCTTGCAACATTTGGGTGTTGTGAGGATACTTGCATCCATTGAACTTGAGAGGTTGAATARTCTTTAAGCCATTCAACTTAATCCAATTGAAAATGTGGCTATCTTTATTCATTGTTGACTTTGAATTTGAATTTGAAGTTTGGCTTACATGTCTAACTATAGCTATGCTTGAATCCAAAAGTCATCACTCCTTCAATCTATGGAAAAAAAGAGCTCCATAAACACTAGCAAATCATACAAAAGGTTTAAAAAATCCAAATATAGTTCTAAACAAACAAGATAATCCTTTTAGAGAGTACAATGCAAGTTGATCTGTATGGAGTCTACAACTTCATCACCACCTCATTCATTGTGGCAAACAATACTTGTAGAAGATTTAGCTTAGTTGCTTCAAAAATCCTTCAATGCATTAGTGAGCTTCATAGATTGTTCTCTCATCACTGCAATCTCCTATTTAGTAGCTAGTTTGTCCAACCTCTTCTTTCCTTGTATTTGAGAARTATTTGTTGTAGGTTTAGGAACTTGTATACTATCTTGTATGTCTTCCTGTCCTTCCTGTTGCACACTCTTAGGATCTTCATAATGAGCACAATCATGCGTATTGCCATCAGTCAAAAATTGATATTTGCACATTGAAGGTTTCTCATTATTGGATATACCATTGTCAATATAATTGGCTTTGTAGTCACCAAAAATCTTTCTCCACTTCCAACATGCATCACTACTATAATCGAAATCGAGACCAGCAATGATTAGACAAATATGCAAAACGTTGTAATTGTCCAAACCCGAAAAGAACAAAGAGGATGGGGATGTTCAATGATTGCCAAACAACAATGATACCGTACAGCACAATGTAAACATGAATGTAAAAAATTACTAATATGTAAATTAAATAGAAACTAACCTTACCTCTTTATGTTGCTAGATTTGTCATACATTGTTCTTCTTAAGTGGATGAGGTTAACAATCCAATGTTTGTTCAAATTTGGTTCTCGTTTATTTTCCTCTTCTTTGTTTGAACTTTCTCCAAGATTAGTGGGTTTGTTCTTGGACTTGGTTTCATCTTTCTTCTTGTTCTTTGTTTTCTGCTTGGAAACCCTAGAATGGTTTTTTGTGGGAGGTTCATGCTCCTTGTCTTTGAGAGTATTGTCTTGCTTTGTCTTTGTTTTAGCATATTGTATCTAAGTATTTACTCCCTCATTTTTTTTTGTACAACATATCTAGAAAATCCTAGACAATTGCGGCAATTGAATGTCTCCATCATCAATAGGTGTCTCTAAAGGAAACCTATAGTGCACGATGAAGAACATGGTACATGAAGGACGTGAATTTAGATTTGAGCAGAGGTAAGATAGTTTGAAAAATTTTACTTGGACTAATTTGGATGGGCCCATGGCTTGCATGAGCATGTTAAGTCATCCCACTGATATTGTGATGACGTGAGGGACTTCATTAGGCCATTTTCATCTTCAATTTTTACATTCAAGAGCAAACATTCTTTCTAGTGGAATTCCATATCAAAAGGGAATACTTTGATTTCCACATTCAAAGAATGGAATATTTTAAAAAAATACAATAGATAAAAAACAAACAACATTAGTTCAATGGCGGGTACCAATCAATCATATACGATAGTTAATATTAGAATTTCCATAGTTGTCATGAAGATATTTAGTGGATTTTAGATATTTCACTAGGATGTTTAGATTGCTTGAAAATTAAAATTCATCATAATTTTTTCATCACAAATTTAACTAGAATGTATCAAAGCTTTAAGTTTAATCTAAACTATAATATTTGAAATGAAAATTGAACTTAAGAGAAAGATAAAAAGATTTTCTATTTAATGACAAAGTTTCATTAAAAATTGTGATAATAAAAACTTGCTTGCAATCCATTTTATCCTTAATATGACAATAGGTTATAAAGGATTATGAACTAATTTTTGTGTGCTCAAGTATTCAAAATGCAACTTCTAAGCAATTTAAAATCCTAAATTTGAACTATTCAACAATTGAATTTTTTATTTCTATAATTTGACTAAAATTCCCCTACAAAACTGCTTTTCAGATTTTCAAAAATGAAAAATTAAATTAAAAATTTTATCATTGAAAGTAGACTTCAATATCAATCATTTTCAACAAGTTTCATGGACATCAGACTTTCTATGATGGAGATATGGGCCTCCAAAGTCTGGTGATTTTGCAAAATGAAAATGAAATTGAATATATAAGACTACCTCCACAAAAATGCTTGTCAAATTTTCAAAACAAGTTAGAAAAAATTGAAATTTTATCACTAAATGAAAACTTCAATACCAAAAGATTCCAACAATTTCCAAGAAAACCAGATTCTAAATGAGGGAGATATGGCTTTCCAAAGTTTGTTGAGTTCACAAAATGGAAACAAAAATGAATAAATGAAACAAAGACATCCATAGATTTCAAAGGACTTCAATCATGGTGCAATGTTTGGAGACTAGTGCTTCCATCCACGAGGTCCACGTATTAAACTCCAAAGGTGACCGGCAGTCATTGAAAGTTTTTATAGTTTTATTTATTTTATTTTAAATATATAATTTACAAAACCAAGACAAAAACAAGTGTTCTTGACCAATAGGAAAAATTAACACAAATTTCATTGATTTTGTCTTCAATTGGACTAAATTCTTTTGGTTGCGATGAGTAAATTCATGCCAAATCCCTTCTAATGAAGAAAATAAAGAGGTAAAGAACTTCATGATTTCTGTGGAAAAAAATTGACCACATAGCGAAAGCTTGTAATGATGCAAATACATTTGTAAGCAATCTGAAGTCCTGGTTTTGATTGCTTGAAACAGTATCATCTTGAACAACAAAAAATGAAAAGGTTTTCAAAAATTTGAAAAATCCAAAAGTATTGAAGTTGTACAAGAAATCACATTTATAAAAAACTTAAAGGTTAAACGGCTTCAAGGCCTAGTCTTGAAGGGAAGCGAAACTGAAAGGCGAGGTGGTAAAGAGAAGTGGAATTAGAAGGCGCGCAAGTAAGAAAAAGAGATTCTTCCTCTAGACAAGTTTTGGATCACCTCCCAATGTGACCCCAAACTTGTGTTGCTACAACTATGAGGATGATCACTTATTTCCAACCACTTAAACAATTCAACTTATTTGTGGCATGCGGAGAGGTGAGGAAACATTTTTTCTAGTATAGAGGAATACATTTTAGATGGTTTTTACAATTATAATTTTTTTTTCCTTCATCTTGAGAATAGGATAGATAGAATCATCACAAAAAATCTCGATAAATAGGCAAACCTATTTCCAACCATAGGATGGTCACAAAATGATTCAAGGCTTTCAATGTACACCTCGTAACCATTGCTATTGCTTTTGCGGAGCCAACAAAACATGAGTTGTCACCTACACTTGAGGTGATCGGAAATAGAGCACCCTATGGAACAGAAATGGGATGCTGGTTGAAAATGGGGTAACCTCCTTTACATCTTGACGTTGAGTTTTGGTGGAAGTGCTTGATGACGTGAACTCATTGTCAAGTGGACGACCCTCGSCCCTGCGGACGAAACCCTACAATTGACCAATGAAATTCATTTCCATCTTCTGCACCACCACCGGACGTCCCAGCCTGAACTGGGCCTCAGCCGGCGCATCAGTCGCTCCATGAGCTTTCATGTGCGCAGGCCTGCTGGCNTCTTGAACAACAAAAAATGAAAAGGTTTTCAAAAATTTGAAAAATCCAAAAGTATTGAAGTTGTACAAGAAATCACATTTATAAAAAACTTAAAGGTTAAACGGCTTCAAGGCCTAGTCTTGAAGGGAAGCGAAACTGAAAGGCGAGGTGGTAAAGAGAAGTGGAATTAGAAGGCGCGCAAGTAAGAAAAAGAGATTCTTCCTCTAGACAAGTTTTGGATCACCTCCCAATGTGACCCCAAACTTGTGTTGCTACAACTATGAGGATGATCACTTATTTCCAACCACTTAAACAATTCAACTTATTTGTGGCATGCGGAGAGGTGAGGAAACATTTTTTCTAGTATAGAGGAATACATTTTAGATGGTTTTTACAATTATAATTTTTTTTTCCTTCATCTTGAGAATAGGATAGATAGAATCATCACAAAAAATCTCGATAAATAGGCAAACCTATTTCCAACCATAGGATGGTCACAAAATGATTCAAGGCTTTCAATGTACACCTCGTAACCATTGCTATTGCTTTTGCGGAGCCAACAAAACATGAGTTGTCACCTACACTTGAGGTGATCGGAAATAGAGCACCCTATGGAACAGAAATGGGATGCTGGTTGAAAATGGGGTAACCTCCTTTACATCTTGACGTTGAGTTTTGGTGGAAGTGCTTGATGACGTGAACTCATTGTCAAGTGGACGACCCTCGGCCCTGCGGACGAAACCCTACAATTGACCAATGAAATTCATTTCCATCTTCTGCACCACCACCGGACGTCCCAGCCTGAACTGGGCCTCAGCCGGCGCATCAGTCGSTCCATGAGCTTTCATGTGCGCAGGCCTGCTGGCGGGTTGGCTTTCGATGCAAAAGGCTTTTACCCTTAATTCTGTCCTAGTTAATAATGTCGGAGGATCGTGTAACCTTCTACTCCAGTTTRAATACTTTCTATTGATCAGGGCAACGGGAGCACCGCAGGATCTGGAAATCTTTCTTTGCTACTGACGATGGCGGCCATCCCKAGGAACAACACAACTTATTGTTGTAATRCGAGGCTTAACGAAAATGATCGAATAGTTTGTCAACAASGTTACATTTCCTTGCTTCCGCTTACGCCAGGTTCACGTGTGGACTTGGTCAAGCGGTCACAWATTAGTTTTAGTTGCCCTCAACGTGAGCTGAATTTGAGATCTAAGTTACACCAGGGCTGGAATAGTATGTATAGCGCGCACAGGGATCGAAGGCCATTGAGGCGATTGAAAGTTTCTTCAGATTCGCCCAAGGACGGCGCTGGTATGTTCAACCCCAGCGATCTCGTTAGTGTGAAGACTCAATTCCACCGCTCCCTTTCATCCTGCACTATTTATTCTTCGGCAGACCATTAGGATCTTTCTTTTGCCTGCAGTACTTTAATCAAAGAGTCAGGTACCTTAAGCGATGAGGGAAGTTATGATTAGCATTTGCAGACTTCATATCGTCCCTTTACATGGTTTTTGTTAGAGACTAAGGGTTTCTGTACCGTTTGTGTTAATGACGGCTGCTGCAGATGCTGAGGTGGTCTCTGGTGAAGCCAGATTGCAGGAAGTTACAGAAAATTCACTGGAGTTTATTCATCGAGTAGCACTGGATATTTTAKCCCCGCCCGATCTTGTGTGGAAGCTGTGGACCGACATCAGGAGGGCGCCTCTGTGGTATGCCGATCCTGCATGAGCTGAGCGACTGTTTCATACATCACGTCTCTGTGCTGCATGTCATTTACATCAGTCCTTCCTTCATGTATTATTGCGAGTAGAATTTGACAGAGATATTACACGACCGGAAAGTAATGTGAAGAGAACTCCATTCATCGCATCCTTTTTACTACAAAATGAGCTCTATTGTGTTGTGCTTGTCCTGCCTTGGGAGTCTAGGGTTTAGGGTTCGATCATCAAAAATTGAGCAGTAGGCGGCGTATATGTCAGGATGCGTTGGATTGATCGAGTTGAGTTTTTGGACGATGATGCCGTAGATGATTCACGTCAGGATCTGCCACCTGGTCTAAGTCGACTCTCGCGTTGGATTTGTGGCACTATTGGTTTCGAGGTAAGTAATGTTCCTTTGTACGTTATCCTATCATAAGGTGGTCTTGTACTCCTAGTAGAGCCACTCGGATGCGAATTTGGTTGGTACTGTATCTTTCTGTTATTGCAGCATGGATCYTTGATGATGTTGGAGTTGTGTTCGGAGGAAGGTCGTGTGGGTTGCTAGAGTGGAAACTGTGGAGTCCAATCTACCAGTACGACTTTTGAGGTGGACAACAGTTGAGGGCCTTCCGAGCCGCGGCGAAGTGACCTTCAAAGAGAATGAAACTAAGGGAACAATTGTAGAGCTTTCTGTAAGTACAACTGCTTGTTCATCGTTCTAGTATTCCGCCTTGCAGTCATGGTTCWGAGTAAATTAATTCAGTCAATAGAATCTGGAGTAMGTTCTWGAATTGAGCTKAAGTGGAAGAGGGAATCCATAATCTTGCGACTGTCTATGAGCTCATTTTTATAGTTATCTGGTGAATGGATGTCTTACCAATTTATTTTCCAAATGCGTTGACAGGTAGTGTCCCATGATTTACGAATGTCAGATAACTCTTGCAGATATCACATTCCTTGCCTGCAGCTTTGGGTCGAGTCATGCAAGCTGGTGCTCTCAGGGGTTTGGTTCAGGTAATTATATGTATTTTGAATTGCTTGCCTTCCCTTGAAATTGTTTTAAGCTGTATGGGTGTTTTTCATGTACCAGAAGGCACTCTTTTCTTGCATCAGGTCATGTGCTTCATTGTCGCCGGTATATAGACTTTTAGGCTAACCGCACGTCATCATAATGTTATTGATTGTCTTATTTCAGAATATCGATGATTTGTGGAAGGCAAAATTCATAGATTCTTCTGGACAGGTCTTGAGAATTTGAAGTGTTTGTAGGGATATGACGGCACATTCTTTGCTGGAGCTAATATCTTTAGTATAAATGATAATCTAGAAATTGTATTGTCTCGTCACCAGCTGCTAATTTGCATTTGAAATGACGATGACGATTGTGTTGTTACTTAGCTGTGACTGACTTTGAAAGTATCGGATAGTGCAGGCTACTTTGCAAACCGATCTGGAGTGCTTTCAGAAGGTACGCACATCATGATGGGTATCGATTTCCGTAGCTTATGTGTTGTTTCTTGCTTTTATTATTAGTTTACAGGGAATGCAGGAAGTTCATCATTCAGCCTAGTCATGCTTTTTAGGACTATGGATCTGGCTCCCGCTTCATTTCTTATACTGGCCTGCTGACTTTATAGTTCTGATTACTGACTAGATTAGCCTGACATATGTTTAGCCATAGTGGTCAAGTGATTCGTTTTTGATGTGTAATTACAATGAGGAGGGCATGTATCAGTATGTCCTGATAAATTTCAAGGCTGATTAGAATACATTTTTGAAGATGGCATGGCCACAGCTTCTGATAAAATCATTTTCATGGGTTGCAGTACGCTGCAGACGCAGTCCATCAACAACTTGAATGTGTCATTATTGAGAGAGATGGCCTGGCTGCGAGGAAGGGCTCTCTGACGATCTCCACGGATTACAGCAAAAACCTGTGTGATCCTCCTTGAATGAGTTAAGGTGTGAATTTATCGATGTACGTTATGATAAGTAATAGAAGTTGAATTTCATTGTAACTTCAAATGAGCTCAGAATTGTTTTGGAATGCTCCACAGTCTACCTTTGCCACTCAATTAATTGGGAATTGCCAGTTTTGTAATTTTATTTTGTTTATCTGAATTTTCAAACCTTACGCCTAGTTTTGAAAACGCCTATACAACACTCTTTAGACCAATATAAAACACACTTGGAACATGATTTCGGAAATCTCTCTTCTAGGAAGGTGTATTTATAATAGAAAAACTAGTATACCAAATTTCTCAATGTAATTCTTCAAAAAATGTAGTGGTTAGGTTCTAAAAACCTCCCAATTGGCAAGTGTGACATTGAATAGGGCTCTATTTTTGGATAGTAAATTATTTTTGAAAATTACAAAAAAATCAGGAAAAATCTATAATAGTCATGAGTACCTTCCCTATAAATCTTGAGTCATTTGGAGCCAAAATACAAAAGTTATGGACAAAAATCAAATTAGCAAGTAACGTATGACGCAAAATAGGACAGGTGTTTTTTGCAATCACCCTAAGTAGAAAAAAGACTCTTAATTGACGGGAATTAAAAGAGTCTAGGCATTCGCTATAGGTTTGTAGCACATTTTGGCTTCCAAAAATCTTAGCATTTCAATTTTGGGAATAAAATTATGAATAATTTATAATCCCTATATTTTGTATTTTTCTACTTAGGAAAAATTTGTATTGCCTCATATTCATGGTGATTTGTTTTAGAATTGACTAAGTAATTGGATGTGAGTGGTTCTATTTTAGTAAACCCTAGTGCCCTAATGGTTGAATGGAAGGTTCTAATGCTTGGTTACACATGAATAGTTTGATTGAAACTATTTATTCAATGTATAAGAATTAATTTAGCCTCCTCTACTCTCACAATTSAAAGTAATAAGTTGTTTTCTTAGTGATGAATGATTCAATGGATTTTTTATGTGTAAATAAAAGTGAATGGCTGAAAGTGGTAGTTCATTTTATGTTAGCTAATTAAAAAWTATGTGAGSTGTTATATTGTCCATTTTGATRTGGCTTGTGGTTTGGACARCGGCATGTGACTATGACCTAAGAGTTTATTTAGTGTGATACGAAGTGCTCAATTTTATATGGAAACTCATACTTGCGTATTTTGGTACACGATTGCGAATTTAGCACAATACACCTTGACATGATCTCTTTCATCCCTCCATGGATGTAAAAGTGTAATGTAATGTATTGTGCTCTTCGTGATAAGACGCTTGAAAAAAAAAAAAAATTGATGCCTTGTATGCCACATGGATRGTTACTTTGTGGTGGGTTGGTCCTTAATTTATTATTCATTTTAACCATTGTTTGTGTTATCAGTGCTTGGCTTACAATATAGACGTAAATGAGCGTTTTGGTTTTTTTGGAGGGCTTCATTTGTATTGCTACCTTTGTGGTTTAAGATCTGCAATTTGTATTTGCTGCCATTTTTGTTGTTGGTATTATTGATTTTGCCTCCGCAACATATATGCGCCTCTTTCATGTTGCTAAGGATTGTTACTCTTAATTTGTACGCATTGTGGTAGATAGTTTAGAGATAGAAGTTTCTTGCTTTTGTTTTTCTAATGGTCTTAGACAATGCTCCGCCGAAGAATGCTAATATGTGAGCAGGGACCGACAAGCGGGGAGCAGGGAGCAAGAAAAAGTGAGCATGGAGTGGGGATTTTAGGGAAAAGACCCTTTATAATCCTATTATCGTGAAGAAAAGTACCTGAAACTGTGTAATCAATGTTTCCCAAAAAATTTTGATAATTTTTTTTTATCCAAGTCTGACCTAAAGCCGTGGAATTTTTGAAGCTTACACTTAAAGTTATGTGATGTGTGCATTATAATTATGTAATTTTCAGACATTTAAAGTCTTCTACAAGAACAGAGAGGAAAGATTAGAGAGCCAAAAAAGATTTGTTAAAGTTTAATTTATGAAACATAAGAGACCCTATTACCGTGTAATTGTCATTAGAATTTAGTTTTTATATTAAAAAAGCATGTAAAGTCGTGGGTTGTAAAAAAATTAAGGATAACTAATAAAAATGATGGTTTACAATTTTAGTATAAGTGTAAGGAGATCCATGACCATGGATTTTTGTCATTTAAAACTTACAATGAAAAGATCAACCATATACATCCGCCATCTCAAAAAGAGTCTCAACATAGTTTTCTTTGCGCATGTTCCAATCTGGATTTGAAGTTGATATGCCTAGAACAGGGAAATTCTTGGGAATATCTGCAATGATCAAATCGAGCCCTGTATGCTTGTATTTCTTGCAAAAGTTGGATGTGACAGTACGTTTACGAGTAGCGCTAATCTGTGCATTTCGTACATCTAAAGTTCAAATTAAAACCTTCAAAGCAATGGCATAAAAGGAGAAATGTTGGAATTAGATCTAGAATATAATACCTTAGCTATAGTGTCATGCAATCTTATCCATTGAGGATCAGGGCCAGTGGGCTCTTGTAAACTATTCAAGAGAGTCACTAGAGAAATTCACCCTACAAAGAGATGAAGAGAGTGTTTAGGCTCTATCATAGAAGAGCTCACTGAAGGAAACATAAATTGTTTCTTCTTCCGAATTTGGTTACTAGTGGCATAAATAACATTTGACAAGGAGCAATCTGAAGCAAGGAGTGCAACGTTGTTATCATGTCCTTGGTCTGACATTGAGATAGTCTCATGACTCTGTAAGGGCATGGCTACAACCTCATTTGCTTGAGACTTTTCTCTTTTCGCCTCTTCTTTTTCCGCCTTCTCTCTCTCTTCCTTCTCTTTTGCCACCCTCTCAATCTCTTCTTTCTTCTTCTTTGTGAGCCGCTTTTTCCTTGGAACCTTGTCTTGTGGTTGAGTTTTTTTGGGATTTACTTAGTATGCATCATCAGGTTCAACAAGAGGAAGCTTTCCATTGTCAAGAGTTGTCCTCTCAACAACCTCCGAATCAGGGGTGTAGTTCCAATGACAATCAAGGGACCACCCTCCTGCTTCCAAGTGTGTAGCTTTGAATTTCTTCACTTGCTCAAGTGTATACATGCAAAGATCAGCGCCTTTCTACAGCCAAGAAAGGAAAAATGTTGGTGCGGCTTCTGTTGGATTTGCATTCTTAGGAATTAGAACTCGCATGAAGTACCTGAAGTTTGGGAGACAAATGTCATGATCAACAAGTAGTTTATGAAATATAAACAATAAAAACAAACGAAACATTTTCATCAATTTTTGGAAGCAACAATAATAAATAGGGATCAAAAATGAAAAAACAATAGAAATTAAATAATAAAAGATCAAATCAATTATATGAATGTAATAGTATGATAGTACCTGTATACAACACGTCTCACTGCACTTTCAGTACCAAGAAACTCTTTAAATATAGACTTCTTTGTACAGAGTTTCTAATATTTGTTTCCAAATAATGTGATAAATGCTTTGTCCCAAAGGAGAATGCGCCAACTCTCGACATAATCGAAGGGTTTTTGAACACCTTGAACGGTCCAGTCTACAACAATTTTTTCATCTTTGAAAACATTTGTAACCATCTTAACAACCGCCTCTTCCATCTGTTAAAATRAAATGGAGAATGTTAAAAATAAAATAAAATGAAATGGAACCATGATAATTATAAGCCAAAAACTGAGTTTTGGTTTTAGTATTATACCTCAGCCCCAAAAGATGCTTTGTTGATCCAAGAATCCCAAAAGACGTCCTTATCTTTGGACCCTGGGAAGCGATAAGATTGTCRCACAATCAAAGATGCATTCCACCACCTTAACCACCGTGCCTTGTGCTTTGCTTCAATATTAGCGGTGGCAATTTTTTGAAGTTTTTCAATTGTCATTTTGAGAACTGGGTTCTCACTGAAGTGTCGGTCAATCCAAGCACAGAAAAACATGAATGTTAGATTGAACAAAGCAAGTGAATGGAAAAGTCAAAGATTGCAAGTTCAAATAGAGTAGAAATCTGATTTTTACCTCTTTCAAAAAATCAATTACATTCTTAGGAATTGCCACCGCTAGGTATTTGTCAAAGTCCTTAGCATGAACGGCCTTGACAAACTTATCTGAGGCATTCTTCATTGCTTCCCATATGCCTGGAGCAGACCTCTCTTAGAATGGTGTCCGGATTGTGTACTCTCGAGCTGCTTCATCGGCAGCCACTGCAATCTCCCGCTACAATTGAAAAAAAGAATGTTAATAAGAGGGATGAAGTTTGGTTGGGTCAAACTTCATCCGTCCATTGCCGCTAAATTTGACGTTGGAATTTCAAGTACAAGATACTTTTGGAATGCGGTGAAAAGCATCTACAAGGTGGTGCTTTCAATTTTTGCCAAAAATAGAAAAGTAAAAGTGGCATTTGACAAGGGGCCACGTTTAGACTTTTGCATAAAGAAGGGCGTTTTGAAACAGAAGGCATGGGGTCGTAGGTCTTCTTTGTGGGAGTCCGAAATAATGTGGCACTTGGCGATAGGACATTCCATGCAAAAGATATGAGCGGTTTAGGTTTGACTGGGTCGAACTTCATCCATCAATTGCCGTTGACGAAAGTATCGGATGATAAAGGGCATGGCATTTTTGGAATGCGGTGAAAAGCATCTACAAAGTGGTGCTTTTGGATTTTAAATTCCACGTGTAGGTTTCTTTTTAAAAAATTCAGGACTTCAAAATTCAAAGTGAAGTGTTTGCTGTATTTAAATGAATGAAATGAAGAATTCACATGTAAATTGAATGTAAACAATAAAAAAAAATTCACGTACAAGTTATAAACATTTGAATTGCTTGAAATCCATGAAAAAATTAATACTATGCAAGTGTTTCCTATGTTTTTAACGTTTTCAAAGTGTGAAGTACAGCGTTTGCTGTATTTTAATGAATCAAATGAAGAATTCTCATGGAAATTGAATGAATTTTTTTTTTTAAAAAACACCTACAAGTTGTAAACATTTGAAGTGCTTGAAATCCATGAAAAAATTAGTAACATGCAAGTTTGTCCTTCGTGTTGTGGCGATTGAAGCGGTTTAGGGTAGTAAACACCTATTTGCTTGGGGAGTAATGCGGTGCATTTTGGTGGACAAACAATGGTCGGAATGAAATGGAATCGTCATTGAAGTGAAGCTCGGCCCTTTTTGGGCCTTTCAAAAAAGGTCTTTAGGGGATTGGGCTAATGATTTACGTATGGTTCTGGGTTTAGCCATTTTCGGGTTTAGGGGACAGTTTAGCCATTTTCGGGTTTAGGGGACGGTTTAGCGGTGCGCTTTGAAACGAGGTGCAAGGAGAATCAGCCTCCGTAAAAAATGGCTACCCACGACGGCTTTAGGGTACTGCAGACCTCGATCTCCATGTCCGGCTCCCTTGCGCTTCTTGCCTGCAAAGGGATCAATCGCCAATCACCGCTCACGGTTCCTAAATCTGTTTTGTGGGAAATCAATTAGAGCTTCAAATTAGAAAGGGGCAACTTTATATTCATCCTCAAGTGGTGCTAGACAGTGGATCAAACGATTTTAAGAAGATGACTCCAATAAGATCATCAATGGGGTGTCGACGATCATGGCGAGTGGCGATGGCACTTTAGGCGACTCTATCATTTTCAAAGCGCGACGGGGGCAGTGCAAGTGACTTTTCCTAAACCCTACGAAGCGGAGCGAGTAGGGTTTAGGGTTGTCGCGGAGCACCGATAGGCGCGTAGCTACAGTCCTCCGTAGGGTTTGCTGGAGGGGGACTAAGGGTTGATGGGTCAAATTCTTTAGGTTTTATTTCGTTTTGTAACATTACAACAGGGTTTAGGGAGTGAAATAAAAAACCACCGCACTGTTCAGGGTTTTTTAAGGAGAAGAAGTGTGAGCGAGGTCTAGGGGCCAACAGGTGTGCCAAATTAGAAAATGAGGTATGTCGATGTCGGGTGCTGGGATGTATCGAGATTGGGGGCATCAATATCTCCATTTCGATACAGATCGGGAGCATCAATATCTTCATTTCAATACAGATCGGGGGCATCGAGATCTCGATATTGACGGTCTCGAGATCTCGCGATTTTTAGGATGCTAAGATTTTGACTTATCGAAAGGATTAAATACAGATCGGGAATTATTAAAAGGGATTAAACACATATCGGGGTGACAATCATGGCGGGGACAGGAGGCGATTTTGGCGACACTGTCGTTTTCAAGGCCCGAAGGGGGGTTTTAGGGTCAACGACTCGCGCGGTGTCTTCACTGTTGCGCAGTTGAGGTCTTGGGTTTACGGTGGCTTCGGGGGTGTATTTTGGTTGTTGGAAGAGATTCTTGATTTTAATGTAGATGGTTGATAAGGAAGGATTTTTTAGCGGCTTCAGATCACAGGAGCTCTCTTGGAAGTAAGCGG